>CM076398.1:37789746-37951778 GCA_038363315.1 Mugilogobius chulae
CGTGGTGGAGCCGCAGGAAAAACCGGCCCAGGTGCATTCTGGGACGAGGAGGAAGCAGCTGTCAATCAAAAGGAGGTGATGTCATCGGAAACAAAAGCTTAATCCATAATTAGAATTATATGTGTATGGATTAATCACAAACGAGCTGGGGTCTGCAGAGGGGCGGGGCTAGTGACGGACGTGTTTTTAGAGGCAGAGGAAACCGGAGCAGACACGGGGAGAACGTGCAAACTCTGTAAAGCATGTTTTATGAACCGACTGCACAGACAAAATTAAAAAAAAAAAAAAAAAAAATTATAATAAATAATACAAACAAATACTGTAATAAATATAAATAAAAATATTTTAAACATTTAATTAAATAAAATAATAAAAGAAAATTTAAATTAGATAACTAAATTAAATACAAAAAAAAACATATACAATAAATAAAACAAAATAAAATAAAAGTAAATATAAAACAAAAATAACAAATAAAAATAAAATAAATGGTAAAAACCTAAAAAATAAAAGACAGTCTTAAAGTGAACCCTGAATATAATCACATGTTTACCCTAAAACACTCATAATATCATCACTTATATAAATACAGGACAAAAACCTTGGAAGTATTTGTAGTTTTATTAAAATAGTGTTTTAAAGTGTGTATGACAGGTTTGAACATTTTTCAAATGTTTATTTATTTTGTTAGATTAACACCTGTTGTAATTATAAATGATAGTTTTACGTTAATCAATAACAAGTTTGTGGAGAAAAATGTGAAAATCTGTTGAAAATACCAGGAAGTGGAGCAGAGTTCTGAACTGATGACATCACACTGGGGAGACAAAAGTCCTTTTCGCACGGCCTAATAATTACCCAGGGACCTCATGTAAAATGTAATAATTCTGAGTTTCTGCTCCCGTGTGAATCGTTCGTGTCTGTAAATGTGTCTGTAAAGTTTCTCCTGTAATTCTCCAAACTCTTCTGTCCTCATGTGATCTAAAGTCGTGTGAATGTGTCTGTCTGTGTTTTACATCCGTGAACTGTTTATAAATGAATTAATAACGACTCTGAGGCTTATTTTACCTTCAGATTTGAACACAGTTATTATTACTATTGTTTACGGATCATTTTCAAATGAAATTGTCGTTTTTTCTATGATTAAAAAGTAAAAGATTAATCAAATTACGATTGAAAGTCCGTGAACCGGAAGTACAACAACCTCGTTGTCGTAGCAACGGAAGGTCGAGAAGATGGATGTTTGAGGAAAAGTTTGGACAGAACGCTGCAAAGTTTAGATTTTATCAGAGTAAATAGATTAAAAGAGAGAGTCTTCTCTGATGTTGTGGATGTGATTCTGATAAACGACTCAACGTGACGAGGAGACACATTTACACTGTCACAGCTCAGGTAAGTTTAACATCAGCCGATTCACGTTAAAACAAACCCAAAACACAAGAAACGCTCATTTCATGAATGAAGTAAAAGGTCGTTGTCATAAATCATCTGTCGCTGTTTCCGTAGAGTCTGTAAAAACAAGAGAATTACAGACATGTCCGTGTGAGGTCGTGGGGTATTTAAAGTTTACAGACGTCCCGAGGTAAAGATTATGCCGTGCGAATAGGACTAAAGACATTTTTTTTATTTTCTTACAAGAAACTGATTGTATGGCTGTAAACACATTTAACAAAACAGTGAGTTCTAGTGTATTTTTATGGCTCAAGTTTAAAAAAAAAAGTTACATTTGAAGAGTTTGGGCCCAATTTAATAAATGGTCGCTAGGCAACTACCCAGCGTGATGTCATCATTGATGAACAGGAAGTACATTTTGAATGCTAAAAAATGACTGGAATGAAATTTTAAAAAATAGTTTAGTAAAACCTTAAATATATTGATCCTAACTATGCCTTTGTGAAATTGGTAGTTCAACCTGTCATGGGCATTTTAAAGAAATGACTTTTTGCTGCGGTTATGACATAAAATAGTGTTGTCATGGTAACAGGTAACTAAGCAACATGAACTCCTCAGTTAAACCTTTTCAGTTTGAGCCAAATACAGGAAGATAATGTGGAATCCAGTGAGAGTGATGATAATCCAACTGGACACTGTCAGAGGTGTTTTTGTGGAACTGTTCACAGATGAAACTGTGGGAGTAACCATGGCAACACTATTTTATGTCATCAACCAAAAAACTCTCAGTGGCTTGAAAACAACATAAACAATGACAGTTTTATAAAAACAGTAAGCAGTTATACATTTGTTTGCAGTTTATTTGAAGAAGCCTGAGCAGTGTTAGTGTTTTAGCCACATTTGTCTTCATAACCAGGGTTCCCTTTAAGATGAGCCTTTACACATTTACACTAAACATAAAACAATTAAATACAGAGTCAATAAACCAAAAACTATATAGAAGAAATGAACAAAGACAAAACACACACTTTGGTGATAATCTATTAATATGACACGAGTTTCAGGTTAAAATGTGAAGCAAAATAATAATAATTAAAAAGGATATAATAAAAATATAATCAGGTAAGTTTGTGACAGTTTCAGGTTAAACATTCTTGTCTAATAACGTGACATTGTTATGTAACCTCGTGACTCCATCCGGAAACTTCCTGGTAAGTTTGCATAACGTTTATTACCGTGTGGGTGTAACAGTGTAATTACAACACAGTTTTGAGTCACTCATGATGTAGCTTATTTAAGTCTGGCTTCATTTTGTCCGTCACTAATTAACGATTATTCTGCTGACATTTAACAGGTTATGTTGTTGTTTCCTCTGCTTGTTTGCACTGGTTTAGAAATGTTGTGAAAATAATAAACATGAGTCTGTTTCTGAGACAAACCTGCATAAAAACTGAACTAAGTCACTTCTAGTTTAAATAAAAGAAACTCAAGAGAAAGTAAAAGCTTTATTTGGACGAACAGAAGAAAAATGTGTCGTGTTTGTGTCAGTCTTTAGAGGGTCTGGACCAGGATCTGGACCAGGATCTGGACCATCAGACCAGGACCAGGACCAGGATCAGGACCATCGGACCAGGACCATCGGACCAGGACGATTGGACCAGGATCAGGACCATCGGACCAGGATCTGGACCAGGATCAGGACCATCGGACCAGGACCAGGACCAGGATCAGGACCATCGGACCAGGATCAGGACCAGGATCAGGACCATCGGACCAGGACCAGGACCAGGATCAGGACCATCGGACCAGGACTGTGTCTCCGCTTTCGATGGAGAAAAACTGGAGACTCTTCAGATCATTGTCCAACGAAATTCTGTCCCGACCATCTGAAACACAGAGAAAACCAGGTCTGAACTAGGTCTAAACCAGGTCTGAACCAGGTCTGAACCAGGTCTGAACCAGGTCTGAAACACAGAGAAAAGCAGGTCTAAACCAGGTCTAAAACAGACTAAACCAGTCTAAAACAGGACTAAACCAGGTCTAAAAACAGGTCTAAAACAGGACTAAACCAGGTCTAAAACAGGTCTAAAACAGGACTAAACCAGGTCTAAAACAGGACTAAACCAGGTCTAAAACAGGTCTAAAACAGGACTAAACCAGGTCTAAAACAGACTAACCAGGTCTAAAACAGGACTAAACAGGCTAAAACAGGTCTAAAACAGGACTAAACCAGGTCTAAAACAGGTCTAAAACAGGACTAAACCAGGTCTAAAACAGGACTAAACCAGGTCTAAAACAGGTCTAAAACAGGACTAAACCAGGTCTAAAACAGGACTAAACCAGGTCTAAAACAGGACTAAACCAGGTCTAAAACAGGTCTAAAACAGGACTAAACCAGGTCTAAAACAGGTCTAAAACAGGACTAAACCAGGTCTAAAACAGGACTAAACCAGGTCTAAAACAGGTCTAAAACAGGTCTAAACCAGGTCTAAAACAGGACTAAACCGGGTCTAAATCAGGTCTAAACCAGGTCTAAAACAGGTCTAAACCAGGTCTAAAACAGGACTAAACCAGGTCTAAATCAGGTCTAAACCAGGACTAAACCAGGTCTAAAACAGGATTAAACCAGGGGTCTCATTTATAAAGCCTACTTACGCACAAAATGAGCCTCGAAAAGTACGGAGCAGTCTTTTACGTAAAACTTGAGATTTATAAAAAACATCTTGAACGTGAAACATTACGTATCCCTCCGCACATTTTGGACGTTGCGTATGTGAGACAGACTTCACTTAAACACGGCTCAGAGGCAGGAGAGACGTGAGAGGAGAGGACAGCATGTTTGAGGAACATTTGAAATGGGCAAATATGAATTTAATTAAAACAAACCAAAAAAAAAAAAAACAAGTATTTTTTCAAAGCGCTCATAAAGCTTATGGGTGCGCACTTGTGCACGCTCTTACGTGCACGTGCGCTTCACGTTGAATGATCCCGCAGCAGTCGTATCTAGTCTCTATAATAAACGTTCACTAGAACAGTCTGACCCGCGTTTAGGGAGCACGCGCGTCACACGCACGATCACGTCCCACCGTCTTTTCCTCATGTCGCTGCTTCTTCCCAAACCCCGGACCACAGCGCGGACACATCCTTTACACACACAAACCCCGCCTGCATGTGGCTGCAGGCTTTATAAAAGCGATGACTTTTCCCCCTTTCATGTCTGTTTAACGATCTTGCTGCACCAAAGCGGTGGTTCTGATAAAGTAACCAACGTGTTTAAAATGACACTGTGTTTTCAGTGACAGTGCGTAAAAGTGTCTCAGAGAAGCAAAGATCACTCTTGAATCAACTTCCCCCAAGTCTGTGCGACGTGTCCCGCTGCAGCGTCTCTCCTCTGCTCCTCCTCTGCTCCTCCGTCTGCTCCTCCCTCTGTCAAACTCACTCATTATCAGCTCATGTTTATTTAAATCGCTCATTTGCGTATCCGTTTATGGTGAGACGGAAGTGTGAAGGGGGCGTGGCCTGAGGCGGGATCCTGGCCGCAGTTTTCTGCTGCTCAGTAGGAAAAGAGCTCCTACGGAAGGTTTTATAAATCTGGATAATTTTTCACTCAGAACAAATCTCAGTTTTTTTCGTAGTAGCTTTTCCAAGTAGATTTTTACGCACTCTTTTATAAATGAGACCCCTGGTCTAAAACAGGACTAAACCAGGTCTAAATCAGGTCTAAACCAGGACTAAACCAGGTCTAAAACAGGTCTAAACCAGGTCTAAAACAGGATTAAAACAGGTCTAAACCAGGACTAAACCAGGTCTAAACCAGGTCTAAACCAGGTCCGTACCTTGGGCGAGCTGTAGGACAGGTTCAGGTCCGTGGTCGGGATCTTCAGGAGTCTGTGGAGGAGACCTTTGACCTTCTGAACCTCCATCGAAGCTGAACAGACGAAAACAAAAGACACAAACTCAACGTTCTCGGCGTAAAAACCAGAACGAGCCAGGCCGGTCCCTGATTGGCCGATCCACCTGTCACTCACACACCTGACTGTGGGAGGGATTATCTCGATAAAGGAGAAGTGTTTGTACCTGGGAGTTTCTTCTCGATGCGTTTTCGTTCGGAATCGTCCGGAAACTCAAAGGAGATTTCTGGAAAAAGTCACAATTCCACAGTTAAAACTCAGAATCAAAGTCTTGTTTTAGGTCTGAAGCTTCTTTTAAAAGACCAGACAGTTTATTAATCACATAAAGAACTTTAACGACATGGAGACAAGGTTTGTAATGTTCCACAGTTTGGCTTTAATACTTGCAGCTTTTTATTGCTCTAAAACCAAAACCTTTGACGACGAGTGAGCTTGTCTCTTCTTCACAGATCTCGACCTGTAAAGCTTGTTTTATACTTGACGCATCCTCGAGGACCGCGTGGGTCCGCGCGGCGGAAATACGTAATTTTTGGAGACACGTCCCCTCAAGCGCCGTCCGCTTGGACCAGGTTTTCCGCGTCGGCGTCAGGGAAAAATCTGTGACTACGCGGACGGTCCGCGCGGCAATCAACAGGCTTTCACTGGCAGCTCCCTACTGCCCTCTACAAGCAGCCGCTTGAAACACACAGAAACTATAAACACTGTCAGCATCTGCTCCGCTCTAGTCCATGCGTCTGATTTCCGCGCGGACTTCACGTGCGGGAACCATAAACCAAGCTTAACTTTGTTTGTTTCCATGGAGACGAACACATTAGGCGTTTTCCCACATGAAAGTACCTAGAACTAGTCCCCACATTTCTCCAGTCCCTGTTTAGTCAGAGGAACTACCCTGTCCACATGTTTGTGTCACACAGCAACAGTTTCTGAAAGTGGGTCTAACTAGCTTTAGCATTAGCATCTGTAAAGTCTGGAACATTTAAATAATTCATTATGTGATGTTAGAAAAAAAAAAGTTGTCTTTTTTCCATTCGATATAAAACTATGATGTGCAAAACTTAAAAACATCACTGAAATTAACAATAAAACAAAATTAGTATTAAAGGCTACTATTTACAAATTAAATAAATACATTTTGGGAGTTACTGACTTTAAATCTGGGATCTCCAACCAGTGGTCCGGGGCCCAAAATTGGGCTGCAGGCCATCTTCTACCGGGCTCTAGAGGATTTTTTAAAATGTATTTTATTTTAACCCTATAAACATTTAAGCAATACGAGAACTAAAAATATGTACAATCATTGTCTCTGTGCACGGAACTTCAGCTGGTTTGTGTTTGTTCAAAATAGCTAACTTCTGTGCATACGACCACTTCCTGTTAGCGTTAGCATTTAGACACAAACATGTGAACTATTCCACTGATATGTAAAGTCTTTAACATGTTTTCTGTAACATTCACCACAACTGTCTGATCTAAAGAGGATTTATTAGTTTTAAACTGATGGAGTGAAAACCTCATAGAAGAGAATTGAACAGGAAGTGGTTGTGTGTACAGGATGTACTAATTTGAACATAAATGAAAAGTGAATAATAATAAATAAATAATAATGACTCAGACTGGACTCACTGAGGAGCTGGTTCTTCAGGGCAAACGGCTCCGGTTTCTTCAGCTCGGATTCTTCTGGAGCTCCATGTTCTGCACGAAACACATCAGACGTTACTAAAGCCACACACGCCCCGGGGCAGACTGTTATTTACTCTTGTGCCCTAATCTCCTGTTAGCGACATTTTACTCCAAACAGTTTTATCTGTTTAAATCCACGTTTGTTCTGACTAAAACACAGTTGGGTTTTAACGGTGTAGCTGCGTCTTTAGTCTCAGGACTCACTCTGGACCAGGTCTGGGTATCTGGGATGGTCTGTGATGAAGTCCGGACTGAGCTGGCCCCGCCCCCCGCCGGCCTTTAGCCACGCCTCCCCGAACAGCTTCATGTAGTCGAGCTCCGCCCCCTGCGCTCGTCCGGCTCCACCTGCACAAAGAACCAGCACAGAGCGGGTTTAGTTTTTATTCTCACAGTGAACACGGACAGTCTGGAGTCAGATCTAAGGCCGTATTCAGACTGACAACATTTGGTTCGATTAAAACGGTCCAGAGTTCGTTTTCCTGGAAAGAATGTTGCATCTGCCAGATAATCGGCTGAAGATGTGTATTCTCAGCATCATTTCCCATCAATGTTGACCCTGCGTGTTTGCACAATAACAGCAGAACAGTAACACTTGGACAGCCTTCTGACCGTGATGGAGCAGAGACGAGGATCCTTACAAACCAGACTGTCAAAGCTCCTCCGGGTCCTGACTCGCTTAGTCCATTTAAATACACACGTCCAGAAAAATAAGAAAGCACAGACAGGATTCTATTCTATCGTGGGTTTGGACCCGTGTCTGGTCCTGGAGTCTGGGTTTGGACCCGTGTCTGGGTCCTGGAGTCTGGGTTTGGACCCGTGTCTGGGTCCTGGAGTCTGGGTTTGGACCCGTGTCTGGTCCTGGAGTCTGGGTTTGGACCCGTGTCCCGTCCTGGAGTCTGGGTTTGGACCCGTGTCTGGTCCTGGAGTCTGGGTTTGGACCCGTGTCTGGTCCTGGAGTCTGGGTTTGGACCCGTGTCCGGTCCTGGAGTCTGGGTTCGGACCCGTGTCCGGTCCTGGAGTCTGGGTTTAGACCGGTTCTGGTCCTGGAGTCTGGGTTTAGACCCGGTTCTGGTCCTGGAGTCTGGGTTTAGACCCGGTTCTGGTCCTGGAGTCTGGGTTTAGACCCGGTTCTGGTCCTGGAGTCTGGGTTTGGACCCGTGTCCGGTCCTGGAGTCTGGGTTTGGACCCGTGTCCGGTCCTGGAGTCTGGGTTTGGACCCGTGTCCGGTCCTGGAGTCTGGGTTTGGACCGTGTCTGTTCCTGGAGTCTGGGTTTAGACCCGGTTCTGGTCCTGGAGTCTGGGTTTAGACCCGGTTCTGGTCCTGGAGTCTGGGTTTGGACCCGTGTCTGGTCCTGGAGTCTGGGTTTGGACCCGTGTCCCGTCCTGGAGTCTGGGTTTGGACCCGTGTCCGGTCCTGGAGTCTGGGTTTGGACCCGTGTCTGGTCCTGGAGTCTGGTTTGGACCGTGTCTGGTCCTGGAGTCTGGGTTTGGACCCGTGTCTGGTCCTGGAGTCTGGGTTTGGACCTGTGTCTCGTCCTGGAGTCTGGGTTTGGACCCGTGTCCGGTCCTGGAGTCTGGGTTCGGACCCGTGTCCAGTCCTGGAGTCTGGGTTCGGACCCGTGTCCAGTCCTGGAGTCTGGGTTCGGACCCGTGTCCAGTCCTGGAGTCTGGGTTTAGACCCGGTTCTGGTCCTGGAGTCTGGGTTTAGACCCGGTTCTGGTCCTGGAGTCTGGATTTGGACCCGTGTCCGGTCCTGGAGTCTGGGTTTGGACCCGTGTCCGGTCCTGGAGTCTGGGTTTGGACCCGTGTCTGGTCCTGGAGTCTGGGTTTGGACCCGTGTCTGGTCCTGGAGTCTGGGTTTGGACCCGTGTCCGGTCCTGGAGTCTGGGTTTGGACCCGTGTCCGGTCCTGGAGTCTGGGTTTGGACCGTGTCTGTTCCTGGAGTCTGGGTTTAGACCCGGTTCTGGTCCTGGAGTCTGGGTTTAGACCCGGTTCTGGTCCTGGAGTCTGGGTTTGGACCCGTGTCTGGTCCTGGAGTCTGGGTTTGGACCCGTGTCCCGTCCTGGAGTCTGGGTTTGGACCCGTGTCGGTCCTGGAGTCTGGGTTTGGACCCGTGTCTGGTCCTGGAGTCTGGGTTTGGACCGTGTCTGGTCCTGGAGTCTGGGTTTGGACCCGTGTCTGGTCCTGGAGTCTGGGTTTGGACCTGTGTCTCGTCCTGGAGTCTGGGTTTGGACCCGTGTCCGGTCCTGGAGTCTGGGTTCGGACCCGTGTCCAGTCCTGGAGTCTGGGTTCGGACCCGTGTCCAGTCCTGGAGTCTGGGTTCGGACCCGTGTCCAGTCCTGGAGTCTGGGTTTAGACCCGGTTCTGGTCCTGGAGTCTGGGTTTAGACCCGGTTCTGGTCCTGGAGTCTGGATTTGGACCCGTGTCCGGTCCTGGAGTCTGGGTTTGGACCCGTGTCCGGTCCTGGAGTCTGGTTTGGACCCGTGTCTGGTCCTGGAGTCTGGGTTTGGACCCGTGTCTGGTCCTGGAGTCTGGGTTTGGACCTGTGTCTCGTCCTGGAGTCTGGGTTTGGACCCGTGTCCGGTCCTGGAGTCTGGGTTCGGACCCGTGTCCAGTCCTGGAGTCTGGGTTCGGACCCGTGTCCAGTCCTGGAGTCTGGGTTCGGACCCGTGTCCAGTCCTGGAGTCTGGGTTTAGACCCGGTTCTGGTCCTGGAGTCTGGGTTTAGACCCGGTTCTGGTCCTGGAGTCTGGATTTGGACCCGTGTCCGGTCCTGGAGTCTGGGTTTGGACCCGTGTCCGGTCCTGGAGTCTGGGTTTGGACCCGTGTCTGGTCCTGGAGTCTGGGTTTGGACCCGTGTCTGGTCCTGGAGTCTGGGTTTGGACCCGTGTCTCTCTCGTCCTGCTTCACTGACAAACACAGATCTAATTCTAGTCTATGGCAGTTATAAGGCTGGTATGATATGAACCAATAACGCGCTGCTACTTTACTATAAAGTCTAACATCACTTCTTGTGAGTAGCTCCGCCCCACGTCCGATCTGTCCAATGAGAGCGCTGGTTCTCACATACGTGCAGACTTTTGCACTTTTCTGGTCTGAATACAGCCTAAGTCTGCGGTCGTCGGGCGGACTCTACCTTTGTGCCGTTGAGCAGCTGCACTCGTCTCAGTCTGGCGATCAGAAGCTGTTTGCAGGTCTTGTGGTTCCCGTCGTCGGACTTCAGAGGATTTCTGCGACAGGAAAACTGCACCAGAGACGAGAGTTTGTCCAGCTCGTTCACCACGCGCCACTGGAAACGAACAGAAATTCAGATTTAACTTAATTTAACCGATTAAGACTCAGGCGCCACTGGAAACAAGAAAAACAACAACAAAAAACAAAACAACTCAGATTAAACACAAAGACACACGCGAAAAACACACTTTGTTCACTTAACGACTTCATCATAGAAGATTACTCTCATCTTCTCCTCCTCTTCCTCTCCTCCTCCTCTTCTCTCCTTTCTTCCTCCTCTTCTCTCCTCCTCTCATTTCCACCTCTCCCTCTTCTCTCCTCCTCACTCTTCTTCTTCCTTTCCCTCATTTCTCTTCCTCCTCTCCCTCTCCATCTCACCTCTTCTCATTCTCCTCTTCTTCCTCTCATTTCCTCCTCCCTCATCTTTCTTCCTCCTCTCCCTCTTCTCCCCCCTCCCCCTCCTTCTCTACTCTCTCCCTCATCTCTCTTCCTCCTCTCGCCTTCTCTCCTTCTTCCTCCTCTCATGTACTCCTCTTCCTCTTCTCCCTCTCCTCCTCTCTTCTTCCTCTCATTTCCACCTCTTCTCTCCTCCTCCCATTTCTTATCCTCCTCCTCCCTCTTCTTCCTCTCCTTCATTTCGCTTCCTCCTCTCCCTCTCCTTCCCTCCTCCATCTCACCCCCCTCCTCTCATTCTCCTCTTCGTCCTCTCATTTCTACCTCTCCCTCTTCTCCTCCTCTGCTCCCCCTCCTTCTCTACTCTCCTCTCTCCCTCTCCTCCCCCTCTTCTTTCCTCTCCTCCTCCTTCTCTCCTTTCTTCCTCCTCTCCACCTCTCCCTCTCCTCATTTTCTCCTCTCCTCCACTTTTTTCCTCCTCTCCCTATTCTCTCTTCATTCTCTCCTGCCCTCTTCTCTCCTTTCTTCCTCCTCTCCCTCTCCTCATCCTCTCCCTATTCTCTCTTCTTCCTCTCCAGCCCCCCTTCTCCTCCTTCTCTCCTTTCTTCCTCCTCCCCCTCTCCTCTGTTCTTCCTCTCTCCCTCTCCTCACTCTTCCTTTCCTCCTTCCCCCTCTCTTCTCCTCTCCTCCCATTATAACACATAACATTTTAGCTGCATTATTAACTGTTCTGCTCATAAAATAATCCCGTTTTCAGTCTCTAGTCTCGCCGAGCTCCGCCCCCACACCGCGTCGTTTCCACGGCGACGCGCTCACCTCAGAGACGTCGTTATGATCCAGGTTCAGATTCTTCAAAACCGGAAACATTTTGGTCTCTTCTCCTAAAAAACACAAACAACATTAACATTACATAAACATCTGCTCTGTGATTGGCCGAGCTCTGGTTTAAATCGTTTCTCTGCTCTGTGATTGGCCGAGCTCTGGTTTAAAGCCTCTCTCTGCTCTGTGATTGGCCGAGCTCTGGTTTAAAGCCTTTCTCTGCTCTGTGATTGGCCGAGCTCTGGTTTAAAGTCTCTCTGCTCTGTGATTGGCTGAGCTCTGGTTTAAAGTGTTTCTCTGCTCTGTGATTGGTCGAGCTCTGGTTTAAAGCCTTTTTCTGCTCTGTGATTGGCCGAGCTCTGGTTTTAAGTCTCTCTCTGCTCTGTGATTGGTCGAGCTCTGGTTTAAAGGCGTTTCTCTGCTCTGTGATTGGTCGAGCTCTGGTTTAAACCGTTTCTCTGCTCTGTGATTGGTCGAGTTCTGGTTTAAAGTGTTTCTCTGCTCTGTGATTGGCCGAGCTCTGGTTTAAAGTCTCTCTCTGCTCTGTGATTGGCTGAGCTCTGGTTTAAAGCCTCTCTCTGCTCTGTGATTGGTCGAGCTCTGGTTTAAAGTGTTTCTCTGCTCTGTGATTGGTCGAGCTCTGGTTTAAAGCCTCTCTCTGCTCTGTGATTGGTTGAGCTCTGGTTTAAAGCCTTTCTCTGCTCTGTGATTGGTCGAGCTCTGGTTTAAAGCCTCTCTCTGCTCTGTGATTGGTTGAGCTCTGGTTTAAACCGTTTCTCTGCTCTGTGATTGGTCCAGCTCTGGTTTAAAGTGTTTCTCTGCTCTGTGATTGGCCGAGCAGACGTTTCGGGGACTCTCCTTGTTACCTGGCGCTGCGTCGCTGAAACGGAGCGCGCTCAGTCCGGTCTCAGACAGGTTCAGCTCCTCCAGCCTGAAACAGAAGCGACGTTTGAACCACAGAAGCAGAAAAAAACACACGAGTTTAACGTGTTTTTACCTGGGAAGAGACGAAAGAGCCAGAACCGAGTCCTGATCCAGAGGGTTTCCAGACAGACTCAGGGACTTCAGGGTCTGGAACAGGTCTGGACCGGGACTGTGAGGACAAAGAACCAGCAGGACTGAAGCAGGACTAAAGTAGGACTAAACCAGGACTAAAACAAGACTAAACCAGGACTAAAACAAGACTGAAGCAGGACTTGAACAGGACTAAAACAGGACTAAAGCAGGACTAAAATAGGACTAAAGCAGGACTAAAGCAGGACTAAACACAGGACTAAAGCAGGACTAAAACAGGACTAAAGCAGGACTAGAATAGGACTAAAGCAGGACTAAAGCAGGACTAAAGCAGGACTAAAGCAGGACTAGAACAGGACTAAAGCAGGACTAGAACAGGACTAAAGCAGGACTAAAACAGGACTAAAGCAGGACTAAAACAGGACTAAAGCAGGACTAGAACAGGACTAAAGCAGGACTAGAACAGGACTAAAGCAGGACTAAAACAGGACTAAAGCAGGACTAAAACAGGACTAAACACAGGACTAAAGCAGGACTAAAACAGGACTAAAACAGGACTAAAGCAGGACTAGAACAGGACTAAAGCAGGACTGAAGCAGGACTAGAATAGGACTAAAGCAGGACTAAAGCAGGACTAAAGCAGGACTAGAACAGGACTAAAACAGGACTAGAACAGGACTAAAGCAGGACTAGAACAGGACTAAAGCAGGACTAAAACAGGACTAAAGCAGGACTAAAACAGGACTAAAGCAGGACTAAAACAGGACTAAAGCAGGACTAGAACAGGACTAAAGCAGGACTAAAACAGGACTAAAACAGGACTAAAGCAGGACTAAAACAGGACTAAAGCAGGACTAAAACAGGACTAAAGCAGGACTAAAACAGGACTAGAGCAGGACTAAACCAGGACTAAAACAAGACTAGACCAGGACTCACTTGGAGATGGTACAGATCTTGTTTCCCTCCAGTCCCAGCTCTTGCAGTTGTGGCCACATGGGGGCGCACTGCAGCACCTGAAACACAAGAGTCAAACATGTCCCAATACTCACACTCCACGCTACACGCTACACGCTACACACTTCACTGAAGTGTGTATTTTCTGAAAGTGCACCAAGTGTGCAGGAGGTAAATGTAAGAAATATAACAGTCCACACTTAACTTGATGTGATCAAATAAAACAGCCACAGTCACTTTAGTTTGGATCATTTACTGATTTTGCCTAAAACAAATAAGAGCAGTGGTTTTATGCTTTTGTTTGTATTAAAAGTGTAATTATTTTGTTAATATTATATTTTTGTTTTACATATATTACATTCATATTTTGAGCTGTATTAATGAGCAAAATCCATTTGATTGTATTTACTTTGATTTCTGGATGTTATTTAATGTTGTTTTATTTTGACGTTACTGTCACTTTAAGAGAAAACTGACATTCGCTGTGTCCGAATGTATACACTCGTTCCCTATCCACTCAATGGGCTCCGTGCACGGAATTTCAGTTGGCTGCGTACGTTCAAAAATGCTAACTTCTGTATGTACGACCACTTCCTGTTAGCGTTAGCCTTTAGACACAATTATGTCTCTTTTTAAACACACAAGTGTCATTTGGTGAAATATTCCTCTGATATGTAAAGTCTTTAACATGTTTTCTGTAACATTTACCACAACTGTCTGATCTAAAGAGGATTTATTTGTTTTTTCTATGAGGTTTTCACTACATCAGTTTAAAACGACTAAATCCTCTTTAGATCAGACAGTTGTGGTAAATGTTACAGAAAACATGTTAAAGACTTTACATATCAGAGGAATATTTCACCAGAGGACACTTGTGTGTTTAAAAAGAGACATAATTGTGTCTAAATGCTAACGCTAACAGGAAGTGGTCGTACATACAGAAGTTAGCATTTTTGAACGTACGCACCCAACTGAAATTCTGTGCACGGAGCCCATTACTATATAGTCCTGCCCTGTTTAGTGGACTAGTCAGCGCACTCATTCATCTGGTCTTTCGGACAGGGAGCGCACTATTTTCAGCTGACGCGGGTCACGTGCTTCTCCCCCTTGTTAATGTAACGGTCGGCAAAAAAAGTCCGATAAAAATGAACTTTTGTAATAAATACTGACCAGGTCCGTCTGACACGTACATATTTAAGGACTACTAATCATAATACAAGTCTGGTTTATCTTGGACAGTACATTTAACCGCAAACGGACTGGATAATTCCTCTTTTACAGCCCCAACTAAGGTTAGCAGCTAACGTTAGCTTCTTCACGGCTAACAGCTTTCAGTTACGTGGGTTTTGTTTATTCTCCGACTCAACAGTGAGTTCAAGCTGCTCCTTCTCATCTTTACTTCAGTTGTGTTGTTTACAGTTAAAGACCTGACGCTGTCCGTGTTGTTTTTTCTGATTCTCGCAATGAATTGTGGTCCATATTGACCGTTCTAGTGCCATCGATGCTCACTACTTTTCCAGATGCATTGTGGGATTTTTTGAGTCACTACTTTTTTACCTGCTGAACATTCAGACACCACTACAAAATGGCGTGATCCCTGAATAGTGCACTATATAGTAGTTAGGGCTCACATTCGGACACAGCCATTGTCTACACGCAGCAAAGAACTCTGGGTAATACACTTCCATGTGGGCTTCGCTGAAGTGCGGATAGAGGGTGTGAAGAGGGCGGGGCTAAAGGGCCCTACCCCCCACAGCGAGAGGCCACAAGGAGGACGGTGGATAACGGGACAGGACCTCAGACTTTTTTATCTGGGAAAGAAGAAAAGGTTGTTTTTAGTTCTGACCTGTGTCCAGCTGAGGGCGCACTCGTTCAGCGTCAGCATCCTGAGGCGGAGGAAGGCTCTGGAGAGTGAGCCGGGGTCAGAGGTCAGCTGCAGACGGTTGAAGCTGAAACAGAGACAGAAGCGTTAGAACCTCGGGACTGGAACCGGGGACCTCCTGACTGCGAGGCGTCCGCACTAACCTGAGCTGCAGCGTCTCCAGCTCCTCCGTCTGCTCCGCGATCGCCGCCACGTCCTCCCAGCGACCAATCAGAGAGCGGCTCAGGTCCAGCCAGCGGACATGTGACACGGTGAAGGACCAATCACAGAGCAGCAGAGTCAGGGGTCGGGGTCAGAGGTCAGAGAGTCAGTGAAAAGGATATTGGGAGTGGTTTTCCGGATGGCTCCTGGTTCTCCGGCTCCGTTCACGTGGCTGTGGTTCAGGAGGATGGTTCTGTGGCTCTCCAGGCTGAAACACAAACACGTTTACATTCATTTTCAGGGACAAAAAGCTGTATTTTTCACATTTTGCTCTTGTTCCAGTGTCAGATATTTAAGACCGTTAACTCTTTTTACTCATTTTAACAGCTCCACGTAAAACTCTGTGCAGCTGGAATCCTGAAATGTTCTACATCAGACGAGACCTACAAGTGTCTACTTTCATCTAAAAAAGATTTGTTATTCTACATGAATCTGTTCTCTTTTTATAGACGTTTGAAATGAGGCAACGCAAAAAAGTAGAAGGGTGTCATCTAGTGGCCACATTGGGTAACAAAGGTCTTTGACATTTAATAATTCCACAACAAAGCTACACAGGCAAACCCAATGTTTTAATTCGCAATTAAACGATCTAAGTTTAATTTTTTTCTAAGTTTTGACCTGCCGTAGCATTCACACTGTCCCGTGTTCACTCTCACATCTGATTATCTTTATATCAAGTCAACAGGCTTTATGTAAAAGTAAAGACACATTTTAGACAAAGTTGTTAAAGTCTGTCATGTGAACAGACTTTCACTAAATACATTTCTATTATTACTTTTGCCTGTGATCTTAAAGTTGGGGTAGCTAACTTTTATAGTTGTAAATTATTAACTTTGTGTTTTCCACCAAAAAGTCTACGATGAATGCAGCACTTTGTGAAAAACAATACAGAGTATTGTCTGAATGGAATAATAAAAGATTTTGGTTCTAATCAGAAGCTGAATGCAGCGTTCTGATTGGCTGAGCTTGGGTGGTCCACTCCAGAAAAAAAGAGGGTTTTATGTCACAATAGGGGTCATGCACTAACGTCTTTCCGGTCTCAGATAGACATAGGACGCTGCATCCGGTGGCGTGGTTGCCATAGTGACAAAGTTGTTTACTCCAAAGGCGATGGACATCACACGAAGCAATCTTCTTAGAAAAAAAGTTTTGTCTTTTGTCATCTGTTGTAGACGTAGTGACGGCTGTAACCGCAGGAAAGGTGCCGCTTCTGAACCAGGTTTTCATAAGGAAAAACTGTAAAAGCGAGCGAGCTACGCGAAGAGAAGCTCCGCGCACCTGCCGAGATTCACTGAGCTAATAAGCCCAGGCAGAGGCGCCGTGGGCCGGAGCTGTCTGTGTGTGCTCACTTCTTCACGACCCACAGCACCTCTGCCCGGCTCATGAGCAGCGAGACTCGGTCTGTGCGCGTAGTTCACTCACTTTTATTATTTGTTCATGTGAAAACCTCCGTATGTGGGCGGAGCTCGCGTTGTTCGCTCACTTTTTACAGCTTTTTACCGTTCCTGCTGTTACAGCCGTCGCTGCGTCTACAACAGCTGACAAAGAAAACTTTTTTTTCTAAGAGGATTGCTTCAGGACCTGTACAAAAAACCTCGTGTCATCGCCTTTGGAGTAAATAACTTTGTCACTATGGCAACTACGCCACCGGATGTAGCGCCCTATGTCAATCTGAGTGCGGAAGACGTTAGTGCATAACCCCTATTACAACCTAAACTTACATATTTATATTAACAATGTCTTAAAGGATTTATGAGAGAAAGTTTTCAGATTTTAAACCTAAATTGTGTTTGCAGCATGAAAACCACCTACCCCACCTTTAATGTACTGCTCACTTAACACAAACGTGACACATCTCAGGTTCACTCAATGAAACTGCTCCCTCACATCTGGAGCCACACCTCCTACACCAGGGGCCGACAACCTTTAATGTTCAAAGAGCCATATCGGACCAAAAAAAAACAAAAACTAAATCTGTCTGGAGCCGCAAAAAATGTAAAGCCTCATATCATCAGCCTTACAA
This sequence comes from Mugilogobius chulae, assembly GCA_038363315.1. Lineage (NCBI taxonomy): Eukaryota > Metazoa > Chordata > Actinopteri > Gobiiformes > Gobiidae > Mugilogobius > Mugilogobius chulae. The sequence goes on from CM076398.1 coordinate 37,807,249, forward strand.
TGAATGCAACACATGCTGTAAGTGTTTATATAAGCTTTGTCAATCTGTTATCAAAAATAATAAGTCGGATACAAATGCAAAATGAGCTTTCATGATTACCATATTACCGTACAACAACTCGCTCTCGCACAAACTAAAATACACATATTAGGAGAAAGAAACGCACCGGACAACCAGTGGCACTTTTTAAATTATAATTCGAACAGACGCTGGACACGTTTGTCAGTCCTGCTCCTCTTCGAGCCTTTTTTGACACGGATATTGTGCAGAGGCCAAGGACCGCTGACATGAGGCAAAACTACAAGATGCAGATGAAAACATGACTAAACTCTGCATGAATCAGCTTTTATATTATCACTAAATCATCTGCAATAAGTGTTGTGTCCATTTAGCTTTCAATGAGTGATGTGACTAAAGCGCTTACCTGAGACAAAGTTGCACACGTCTCTTTCCGCTAAATCCAGCAGATGTTGCCCAAACTCCGCGTGTTATTTCTGTTTCTTCGTGCATAAAAAACAGTCTTTCATTCATTCCTCGGTAAAGTTCCTCCGCGCTTCTGCTGTTGATCTGCGAGTCCTCGATCGTCTGTGAACGGTTTTCAACGCTTTATTATGTCCCGGGTTGAAACAAAACATCCGCATTTGCAATGAAAGCAAATGATCCGGTCCAAAAACTGTTGAATCCTGTGTTCTATCGTTCTGTTTCCTTTTTGGATCCATGACCCTGACGCACAAGTTTGTTTAAGACAGAAACACGTCGCCCGGCCATGACGAAAATTTTCGGTGACAGAAATGATGAAATGAAATATTTGATCTGCACATTTTTACAGCATCGGAAAACATATTTTCCACTACGAAAATTATATTAAAACAATAAACATATTCACACAATTTTTCACTTTCATTATTTTTGAACGAGCTCCAGGGAGCCACAAGGGGGCGCTAGGGTTAGGGTTACACTGACGGCCTAGTGCACTTTTTAATCTACTATTTTGAACATTTTTTATGATACATATACTTATATAATTATTTTTGAGTTTTAGAATCTGGAATCATTTTAAATGTTTTTTAAACTGCCTGAATGTTTGGGGTGTTTTTGGTGAGTAAAAAACAAACTGATTCATCTCAGAATGTCTGATTTGGGACATATTCTGTAAAAAACTTTTCTGAGTTTGTTTCTCAACATTAGTTTACTTACAGTTCTATTTTCCTGCATGTTTGAAGAATCTGCTTAGTGCTGCCGTTAAATAAACAAAGTATAACTAACTGATCTACATTTATGAGATTTATGAGTTACTTTATGGATAATATGTCTCCACTTGTGTCCACTCCTTTGTCTTTTCTCACCTTCGTGTTTTGGAGAAGATGGAGATGTCTTCACTCTGATCCTCGTCTGTTTCCATGTGATAAACCTGAGCCACGGCCGAGAGGAAATCCACACCGAAGGAGACTTTAGCGGGACGAACGAAGGAGCCGGAGCCGGGAAAACTGAGCAGGACACAGAGAAATAATGAACAAAACACAGAGACAGAGAGATAACACGTGTCTCCTTTAACAGACTTCTCACTCAGCTCAAACATATTTTCCAACGAGATTATGTAAACCCGACATCTACGTTACGTTACCAATGTACATTACCATTACTGTTGTGTCCAGTGGCAGCCCAATAATTCACAATTATCACAAATATATAGCACTGTAAGCATAGCCACGGTTCTTAAGCTTTAAGATTTTGGTGAGGGTGGTCTTATGATCTTCAGGTTCAGAGTCTGAAATCTACAGGAAGAATCAGCAAAGCAGTCTCTTTTCCACTGCAAAAGCAATATACAGTATCTTGACGTGCTTAAAATGACTTGAAATCAGAATTTTAATCTAGTTTAGAGCCGTTTTAAGATTTAACTGCTTTTGTAGTGTAGAATATTTCACTGGTTTCAAGACATTTTAACTGTTTTTAGTGAATTTGGCTTAAAATATGAACAAAAATTTGGCGTAAGATCAAATAATTTGTCTTGAAATAAGAAGCAATGTTTTGAAATCAGTTCGAAACACTTTGAAACAAGAAAAATAACCTAGGTCTCTACAATAAATTGAGGTTAAATTTGTCAAAATGCTTAAATAGGTTCAAATCCTAGAATTAAGCAACTTTAACTTGTCTTGACATTCAGTTTTTGCTGTGTATTCTGGTTCATGGGTAAAACAACTACAGTAGATCAGCAGTGGGATGTGCAGGGTGAAAAACATGAGTGAGGGTCTAGTGGTTCTTCCCCATAGATTAAAAATAATAATAAGTACATTTTGGTGCATTTTACAGATTTCCAGTGGCTGGAGAAAGTGAGAGTAAAATCAAGATTTTGAAAACACTTTCAGCTCAGTCTGTTGAACTAAAATCAACCCACTGTTGAGCCTATTATGTAACATGTGCTCAAACAGCCAAATGAAAAACAAATACGTGAGAATTTATGATTGAATGACTGTAGGAATATATTTTGCTTAGGGATGTTTAGGCACGTGCGGCGGGTCTGGGGGTCTTTCTTATGAGCTTTTGGGCAGAATAAATGTTATTTCCTGCAACCTGTTTTTACCTAATAGATCCTATGTTTTAGCAGTTTTACATTAGTAGAAAGGCAGTTTTTTTGTTAAATAATTTCAACGATCTTACGCATAAGGCCTTCTAGATACAGGCCTATGTTCTCAGCTCAACCTCCGACAACCACCAAGCGTTCTCTAACCCAGTGTTATTGGTTGGTGCCTGGAGGAAACTTACCCAGACACAGGGAGAAACACGCAAACTCCACACAGAAAGGCCCGAGCCACACTGGAGTTGAACCTTCTTGCTGTGAGGTGAGAGCACTATCCACTCTGCCACCGTGCAGTGTTATTGTTTTTACCTGCAGCTGAAGTAGTGAACTCCCTCGTGGACTCCATCGTGTTTGCCTCTCTCTGGATTGTCCCACTCAACACCCAGCCACAGTCCTACAACACAGACATGTCATTATACAGCAATTAATCAAATATATACTCATAGCAGTGTGGCTGATGTTAATGTTTGTCTGGACTAAAGAAGACACTGTAGAAAACTGCACAAAAGAGTGAAACAGAAAGATGAAATCATTCTTTTAGAACATTCTTAACCCTCTGGCTTCTCTATGGATATTTTTGTCCATTTCACCTGTTTTTCAAACTTTGTCGACCGACCATTTTGGGTTTGTTAAGAGCTATGAAATTTAATGACAAAGCCTTAATCTTGTGAAATTTTTAGGCCAAAAAACATTTTTTTTTTTTTTTTTGCAGCTTTTGGATTACTGGGAAAAAATACATGTCACACACAAGGACAAAAATGCCTACCTTCAAAAACCTTCATAAAAACATCATAGTATCATGTGTAATACAGAAATCTATTAAAATGTAACATATTTTGATTAGAGCAGGAATAGCCATTTAAATATAGTTGAAAAAGTATAAAAAATATGAAACTATGATGTTTTTATGAAGGTTTTTGTAAGTGGACATTTTTGTCCCAAAGGTCTGATTTTTTTCTTATCGAGCGCAGCTCAAAATCTAAAAAAAAGACTTAACTGTTAGACAAAGTTGTACCTTCATAGGACACATCTGAAAATGCAATTGTTACACCCGAAATAGTTTTCAGGTTTGTAAAAAATATTGCATTTTAAAGGTCATTTTTTGTCGCATGAAATTCAAGTTTTCGAACTGGCATTTAAGGGGTTACATTTTTATGGATTTTTATAAAAAAAAACAACAACAAAAAAACATATTCTTTTTAGAGCAGGGATAGATGTTTAATATGAGCTGGGAAAAAAGTATGAAAAAACATGAAACTATTGTTTTTATGAAGGTTTTGTAAGTGGACATTTTGTCCTTAAAGTCTCGAGTCAGGAAAGCCTGAGGGGTAAAGGGGAATTTGCCAACTAATGATTCATTTTGTGATCAAGCAAGCCTACTCAGAATTAAATTACATCACACATTTTTTTTATCATGTTTTTAGTTCAACAAAAATGATTCAAGTAAAACAGTCACTACTTTGTTAAAGTATGTAATGTTAAGCTGTAAAGTTACACATCTTTAAGTGAAGCTGTTTGTTTAAGACAAACAAACATGTACACATTGAACTGTCTTTATATGAGTGTAAATAATGTAAATAGTGTTTGGATGTGTGTGACAGTCTTGTAGGAGTGCATGAAGTTTTATGAAATGCATGAGAGAATGATCTAATTACTTTTGTACGTAAATATGTATTTTATTGGCATGTATGCCATCTTTAACTTGGCACAAGCATCTCTCCTCTTTAGTACAGGATAATGTTTTCTGTGCACTGTCCCTGATAAACAAAACTAATATAACCGTCAGTCAGTGGTGGAACGTAACGAAGTACAAATACTTCGTTACTGTACTTAAGTAAAAAAATCGTGTATCTGTACTTTACTTAAGTAAATTTTAAGACCTGTACTTTTTACTTTTACTTCACTACATTTTTACAGCAAATATCTGTACTTTTACTTCGCTACTTTTTGAAACTCGTCTTGTCTTGCGCGTTACATTTTTAGTCTGAAAAACTGGACCCACGCCGAACCAGTCGAACTGTCAGCGCGCTGCCCCAGCTGTGTGTTGTGTGTGTGGAGGCGCGTCTCGTGAACGCGCGGTCATCTACGCTGCCGTAGCTGACCTCCGCTCCGTGAAGTTGCTTTAGCTAGCGTAAACATGCACTTTTTGTTACCGCGTGTGCCCAGGCGCACTGTTTAGAGCCCCTTTGAAATCGTCAAACGCACAGACGCTTGGAAAGCAGGCTGATTGTGCACGAGTTGACCTGCAGCGTGAGCGCGCTCTGGACGTCTCTCCAGGTAAGGATCGCTGCTTTGCTCTCGCAATCCTGATGCTTTTCTCTCGCAATGTATGAGGTGGACGAAGTCATTCACACTGGAGCAACATTCGAGCAATTACTGTACTGTGTTTGTCAAAAACGTGGGGACTGACCCACGCGCCTCCTCATCTTTCGCCTTTTTCCTTTCTCACGCTCAGCTTAACACGTGCAAAAAGCCTGCAAAGGTTTTGTGCCATACTCTGTTAAATATGTCCACAAATAGGCCTAATGTAGACCTATTACATGACGTTCAGGCCACATAAAGTTAAAGCTGACGAGCACTTGGACCCGACCCGCTCGCACCGCTGTAGCCAACTTCATCTCATTATCCACCTGCCCTAAACCCACTCTTTACATCACTGATATGAAACTCAACTGTTGTTGAACCATGAATACAGTATAAGATGGCCTTTGGAGTTTAGCAAAACTTCTAGAATAGTAGAATATGATAATGTCATGTCATAAGTCCATATGATGGGAAAAAGATCTTTTTTTACATTCAGCAGGAAAAACACAACACTGTTCTACACTGTTAGTTAGTGTTATTAGTAGGAAAAACACTAATAGAAATATCTTAAAGGTCAATTCACACCTTTTCATATTAGTGACTAAATCTATTCACTTTTTTATTACAACAAAAAATGCATTTAAACATGATGATTATAGCTGTCAAACATCTTAAATAGCCTAATATCTGTCTAGAATTTTAGATTTTTCTTAGAATTTTCTTGTCTGATGCTACTCAAATTAATTGGCCCTTGAGAGATAAATAAAGTTGTCTGAATCTGAATATAAAGGTTGCAATGTCACATTAATTGAACCTATTGGCTATTGGTCTGATCAGAATTTCTATTGAGGGTTAAATAGAGCTTGTTGTTGTTGTTGTTGTTGTTGTTGTTGGCTCAGTTCACAAAAGCAAAAACGAATGTAACTAATAGAAAATTTAAATCAGAGCCGAATACTTTTACTTTTTACTTAAAAGTAAATTTTAACCTGTTTACTTTTGTACTTTTACTTAAGTAGATTTTTTTCCTTAGTACTTTTACTTTTACTTAAGTAATTTTTTGGAACAATTATCTGTACTTTTACTTAAGTACAAAAAGTGAGTACTTCATCCACCACTGCCGTCAGTTCGCACAAATCCCGGTTATTCTTGCCTTTTGTCGGCGGTACCGGGCCCACGTACCGCACCGTGGCCCGCTCTCCTCCGCACGAAACCCGCCTGCCCACGGCGTCCTCCGGGACCGAGGGATCGGGGCTGTCAGCGGCCATGAGCAGCCGAAACAGGGGCGTGTAGTCCGGCTACAAAAGCTCCAGGACAGCCCGGGGAGAAGCGACCATGTGCAGCCGAGAGAGAGGCGTGACAACCGGCTACAGGGAGCTAACACCGGCTAAAAGCTAAGCTAAAGCTAACGCGAGGCAGTTTTGGATTAAATAAAGCTTCTAAACAAGACTATAAAATAACTAACAGCCGAGAGTAGCTTAAACGAGAACAGACTGTTGAGTCGATAACTTTGGATGTGATTTAAACGCAAATAAGTAGTTTAAAAGTGCGTTTTAACCGGCCTGACAGAAGGAGAAGCTCCGGACCAAAACAACAGCGCACCGCCGGAAGTGACGTCGGGTTGCCGGGTTGCCAAATTTGACCAAAATTGTCAAATCCTAATCGTACAGTTTTCCCCAATCCGTCTATTACTCGTTTAAACTTTCAAATTCATTGCACAAACTTGTAAAACTTAACAAAAGTAACTGTAACCGTTAATTTGAGCAACGTCCACTGACCTATGGCAACGTCAGACAAAAACTGAAGCTCAAAGTCGCGTTAAAGAAGCTGACATGGCAACAAATGACGCACAATCCCAGAAACGACGCGGCGGTTGAAGCAGGAAGTAAGCGCAGCTCTGGAAAATTGGATTATTTGTGTGTAAAATGCGTTAAATCCAGGTTAAATCCCGGCTAAATCCAGGTTAAATCCCGATCGTCCGCGCCTGGATAAAGTTTAGTGTTTGTGGTGACAGAAGAACCGTGTTTGTGGCGGAAAACGGCATTGTTTGTGGTGAAATGAGGCGGAGAAAATGATCCAGACGCTGGCCCTGCTGCTGGTCCTCGTCTCGGGCTGTTTGCGGGTCCACGGCGCGGGTCCTGCGCTTCGGCCTCCCGTGGACGTGGAGCTGCAGGTAAAGACCCAACACTACACTCAGAGATAAATCTAAAACAGATAAACCTGTCAAATATCAGGACCGACTGGCGTAAACTGAGAAACGTTTGCATTGGTGCGAGAAGAGGCTGATTTCTCTTTGAAAACTGTTGAATTAGATTATAACTCTTTAAGCTCGTGTTCCACATTGTGTTTTAAGCTGTTTTTACCACAGACATTAAATTAAACAGATTTATATATATATTTTTAGGAGTGAAGTGAACAGTGTCGCTATGCTAACGTCAGTTAAACATAATGCTAACAACAATAACAAGCACGCCACTTCCTGGATTTTGTAAATAAGACATCGTTATAGAAATGATTTAAATGTTTTCACAAAAAGGATTGTGACACCATGCATCAGTAGAATCTTCAGATAAGTTAACCCTTTAGGAGTTATCTAGTCTAAGTACTTTTTTGTAAATATAAAGTCATAAAACTATCGACTGGAGAATCCAAACTGATATTTCTCTTTCATATAAAACCTAAAATTACTGCTACAGATTGAAGCTTCTGAAACTAGTGCAGAGTTACTTTGGTGCTTAAAGGGTTTACATTAATTAGTGTTCATTAAATTAATGTAAGGTAATGTTTATTAAGGACAGTGTACAATTACATTAGGCACAATGGCAGATTCTAGCTTACAGCTCATTTCCATCTGTAGTCCTGGGGAGGGGAGGCACATTGGACATGTTTTTAGTTGTAGGAGGAAACCTACGCAGACACAGGGAGAACATGCAAACCCCACATAGAGGAGTCGAACCCAGGACCTTCTTGCTATGAGGCCAGAGCGCTAACCGCTGCGCCACCGTGTCGCCCTTTTTCTGAAACTATAGAGGGATTATTTATTAATCAACACGGGCGATGCAGTAAATATGTATTTTTATGTTTTATGTTGTCTTTCTATGAAGGACTACAGATGGAAATTAGCTTGCCGCTAAATCTGGTGCAGCCATCTTTTTAAATAAATAAATAAAACAAGTCGAGACAGCGCTGTTGTCACTAACTACAAGAGTTTATCTGTGAGAAAACTGTTCCTAAAAAGTCTACACCAAGAAGAAAGCTTTTGATTTAGGCATTTACGCTCCTATGAAAGAAACAATGGGAGCTACGTTTGGTTCTGACAGTCAATGAACAGCGAAGCCCCCACATTGTGAAGTCACACATTAACTCGACGAACATCCCTGTACTGCAGCTGTGCTTTTTCACATTAGCGTGTTACCGTGGCAATGTAAGAAGTGGTGTTTGCAGGAAAGGCACGAGGACGAGAGGCCTGTCACAGTGGCTCATACTCCGCTGAAGCAAAGAAGGGACGAGGGCCTTTCTCTCTGCTTGCGTTTTTTTTTTTTTTTTTTGTATTTACATTCACTGGAAATCTAAGTTTCTCTAACACACTCTCTTTTGTCTTCTGTCTCTGTTCTAGTCCGGACTCTTGACCTGGACTCGGCCCTCGGACCAGGACCTAAGCGACGTCACCTTCACGGTTCAGTCCAGAGGTTTGGGAGAAGACTCGTGGCAGGACGTGTCTTGGTGCGCTCGGATCGCCGGGACCTCCTGCGACGTGAGCGCGCTGCTGCGAGACGCCGAACATGGCTGCGTCGGGCTCAGGGTCAAAGGTCGGCGTGGCCGGAGACAGTCTGAGGCGGTGGAGGCCTGCAGCAGAGAGGGAGACTGTACGCCTGAGGTAAGTGTGTGTTTACCATCGTAATGCCTGATGTAGTGCAGACAAAATCAGGCTCAGTCAAGATTTGCGGGTAGTTTATTGTAACTCCCATTTCTATGCATTCATATTTAGTTGTGTGTCCTTTTACATGAGTTACTGCATCACTGTGGTCAGAGAAACAGGTTTTAGTCTCTTTGTCTGTGTGGGCACGAGTTCTGCTCAAACATGAAGCATCTGCACAAGTTGTATAGATAGAAAACAGTAAAGTTTTGGTGTCACTGAAGATGCAGTGACGTCCAAACATCTGTAATTATTATTATTATTATTATTACTATTAGTCTTTATTAAGGACACAGGTGCAAACACAAGTTCCATAGTTAAAAACAAAAGTAAAAATAAAATAAGGTAAAAGGCTATTAACAGCATTCAGTCTCTCCTAACATAGAGGCAAGAGCGCCAGTGGTTCCACAGTTTTAAGCTGAACCTCACAGAGCTTCTTTCAGGTTGGACTAATGCCTGTACAATATCATTTGAGGACTCAACAACTCTACACATACATTTCCACTGGTCCACTGAGTTTTCTCCCCTGTCAAAGTCTATTGTATAAGACATTTTAAGAGCACAGCATGTTTGTGTCTGCTCACGGGCTTCATGAAGATGCTGGTTTCATGTTTGAACAGGACTTAACTTGTGTCCACAAACAAAGGAACCAAAACCTGCTTCTCTGACCACAGTGTTTCTGTGTTTGCTCGCTCTGCAAACTCATCTGAGCTGAACTTTGTGGAGAGAGACACCAAACCCAACCCTCCAGATGATCTGAAGCCTCTGTCTACAGCAGCCTGGGCTTCAGGTCGACCTGAGCAGAGCCACAGACTGATCTCCTCCAGACTCATCACACTGATACAGTATCTCATGTAAAAGGACACACAACTAAATATAAATGCATAGAAATGAACAGACCTTCCAGAAGCCTGATCTTTCTTTGAAAAGTAGCCTTGTTCGCCATCATTTTGTGCAATATTCACATTTTTTGAGACACTAAATTTTTAGTTTTTACTAACTTAAGCCAGAACAATCAGAATTTCAAAATACAAAGGCATGAATTATTTCACTTCACGTGTCAGAAATCTAAATTATGCACTGGTCTGACTTTGATCCATTTACTAAAAATATTGAACTTTTTCCTGATATTCAAATTTTTTTACGTTGTGTTTCTCTCCGGTGCTCTCATCATTCATGTCTCTCTTTTGCATAATAATGTTTTTCTCTCTTTTCTCTCCCTCAGGTCCACGTCTCGTCCCGTCCCGGCTCTCTCACCGTCCATCTCTCTCTGAACCACTCGCTCTACCATCACGCCGCCGCTAACGCCCGTCACGAGGTCTGCGTGTGGGTTCAGGACGAGCCGCCGCCGCAGCAGCAGAAGTGCCGGGTCTCTCTCTCCTCCCTCACCCTCTCCGACCTCGTCCCGGGTCAGACTTACTGCTCCAGCGTCCAGTTCCTGCACTTCTCTGTCCCGGAGGGCGTCCCCAGCTGCCCCGTGTGTGCGCAGGTGCCCCGGGTCCAGTCCAAACACATGGGGCTGGTCCTGGGCTGGTCCTGCCCGGTCTGGGTCTGGGTTTGGGTCTGATGGCGGCGTACGTCCTGATGTTTCACAGAGAGAAGCTGAAGCAGTGGCTCAAACCTGCTCCCAGCCCAGAGTGTCTCCATCTGCCTCAGGAGGACGCTCTGGTGTGCACGCCCGACGAGGAACGCTGCTCCGTCATACACGCCTTTATAGAACTGGACCGGGTCTGAACAGGGTCTGAACCGGGTCTGAACCGGGTCTAAAACAGGACTGAAACAGCATTAAACTAGGACTACATTCTGTCAAAAACTGGGACTAAAGCATTAAACAGGACTGAACTGGGTCTAAACCAGGTCTAAAAGAGGACATAAACCAGGACTAAAAACGATCTAAAACAGGACTAACACAGATCTAAAATTGGGTCTAAACCAGGTCTAGAAGAGGACATAAACCATGACTAAAACCGGTCTAAAACAGGACTAACGCAGGTCTAAAATTGGGTCTGAATTAGGACATAAACCAGGACCTAAACGGGTCTAAAACAGGACTAACGCAGGTCTAAAATTGGGTCTGAATTAGGACATAAACCAGGACCTAAACCGGTCTAAAACAGGACTAACACAGGTCTAAAACTGGGTCTGAACCAGGTCTAAAAAAGGACATAAACCAGGACTAAAACAGGACTAACGCAGGTCTCAAACTGGGTCTAAAAGAGGACATAAACCAGGACCTAAACCGGTCTAAAACAGGACTAACGCAGGTCTAAAACCAGGTCTAAAAGAGGACATAGACCAGGACTAAAAACGATCTAAAACAGGACTAAGGCAGGTCTGAAATTGGGTCTAAACCAGGTCTAAACCAGGTCTAGAGGAGGACATAAACCAGGACTAATCCAGGACTACAGTGGGACTAACCAAGGACTGAACCAGGACTGAAGTGGACTTGAAAATGCACTGAACAGAGTCTCAAAGTCGTATTATTTTGCAGGAGAAAGTGCCAAATCGAATCAAAATCACATTATTGATGAAAACAATCGGCAAATCACAACAGAGTCACAAAATTTCCTTCACAAACAAACAAACATGAGACTTTCTGCATAAAAACGGTTAATCCTGTAGATTAAATAAATTATTTTTATGAGTTTATCAGTTAATTATCATATTTCATTTGTAAATTCTTCAAGACGCAAATAAAATGTGAACTTTGAGCCTCATCCTTTTAATAAATCCCAGTCTTGTTTTCTCCAATCGTTCTGCTCTGGACTTGAACCACACTAAACTATTATGTCTGCTCGGCTTTTAACATTTCAAACCTTGGTCTGACGAGTCTTTAAACTGTTACTTTAACGCTGGGAAAATGTTTGCACTTTCTGTCTTTTGCGCTGAATCGCGAGGGAGTCGTTTTATCACTGTGTCTTCAATGTTTGAATTGAAAAATGTGAATAAATGCTGATTTTTGTAAAGATTTGGACAATTGTGAGCTGTTTCTTTACTCCTTTTATTGAACTATTTTGATTATAAAGGCTTCATAAAACATTAAACATTTTGTGGATCATTCTAGAATTACAACATCTCATTTACAAATAAAGGGACAGGCGGTTGACTCTAAAATCTAAAAAAACAGCTTTAGTTATCAAACCTTGTTAGGAAAATGTTAATTTATATATAGAGGTTATGCACTGACATCATTTTGCTTAGCAACATTTAGAATGAGTGGCATTTCTTCAATGTATTTCTTTGTTGTCGTGGCAACGGCTTGTTAGCAGCAAGTTTGTCTGCTAAAACAGTTGATGATTTAAGACATTTTAACTGCAACAAATGGACTCAAAAACATTTTTTTTAAGAAGAAAAAGGTAATAGGTTCAACTGTGTGTGATTTCAGTGTCTGATAAATGTGAGAAGCTAAAGTTTATCTGCTTTACTACAACTGATTTTCTCTGTTTACATGTCAGTTACGAAACCAGTGCTCAGTAGACTTGTGGTGGGTTGAATTTGTTATCAAACTGTAGTTCAGTTTTCCTGTTTTAGCTGTTTATTGAACTCTTACAAGAGAATATGTCCTTTCTCTCCATTAACTCTCATGCATCCTTGCCACTCAGCATGAACATTTAGAATGCTGTGATGTCACCTGCATAACCGCCTGATTTTTTTTTCCAACCCAGTTATGCCAGACACCATCACTTTGCATTGGTGGCTATGCTAGCAAAAGTTTATAGTTTAAGATATTTACCTAAGGGATTTGGTTAAAGTTAGGGTTAGGATTAGGGTTAGGGTTAGGTTAAGTTAATTTGGTTAAGTTTAGGGATTTGGGAAAGGTATGCTAACCAGGAAGCGGCATAACTGTGTTGGGAAAAATAAAGACGCTGCATAACCTTATTATAAATTGTTATTATAAATTGTTGCTAACTGACTGAAAGTGCTTTTTTTTAATATTTATAACTTTGTATTTATTTTTTAAAATGTAGAAAAACAAAATCCTATCTGACAGAACGTTGTGATAGACGAAATTAATTAAATTATTTCTATAATTATTTAATTATTATTTTTCCCGTTAAGAGTGGGTAATTAAAATAGTAGGCCTAAAAATAAAATATATGTATACGTCTGTTTTTGCCACTTTAGTTTTTGTATATAAATATTTGAGGAAAAGCTACATTTCAGAACAATTCTCCGCTTGTCGTTTTGTAAAAAAAACGATAAATTCGATTTATTTAAACATTATTTTAGCAAAAGTTACATTTACAGGTCCCACAAAATACCACAAATAAACACACGTAAAATCGTGATGTTTTTGTCACAATAATTAAAACTTTAAATGTTTGTTTGTGTCATTTTGAGCTAAGCTAGTTTCCGTTAACGGCTTTTTTTCTGTCGCGGAACCTTTGCTCAGTTTTTAGTTAGTTCCGGTCGGACACATTTCTCCGCTGGACTTTCGACAAAACGTGTGATAAACAAATGTCAGCGCTGCGAGTTAGCCAACAATTTTACTGATTTTTAAAACTTTCTCAACAAAACGTAAAGCTGACAAAGTGTTTAACATGAAGAGGAAACTAAAACCCAGGTTCGTTTGACGTTTTCATGTTTTAATCGTGCATTTTAAGCGTTACGAGTCAGCTAAACGTCTGTTTTATAGCTGAAAATGCAATTGTTTTAGCTAATTATACCGCAAAAATACATTAAATAGTATCACTTACTTTAACCCGGACTTATACAAAACAAGAAATAGTCAATGTGCATTAATTCTAAGCAACATTCACATTCACGAGGCGAAATTTCTGAACTTATAAGCCGCTATTCATAAATTACAACTATTAAACTAAAGCCAGAAGTTATATATAATAGTACACTTCATTTTGAAGTCATAAATCTAATACATTTGGATTTGTTGTTTGTAATAATACGTATTCTTGTTGATCTTAAAACTGTTTAGTCTTGCTTTAATCAGGTTCATACATTGGAGGAACTTTTATTGTCATTAATCTAAATTGTGTGATTATGCGTTTTTTCTTTCTTTTCCAAATGTTTTGTCAGTGCCGAGGCTGAGTCTGGGCTGGACTACGAGGTCGGGCTGGTCTCTGGAGTCTCTCAAAGTCTGGGTCCGGGTCCGGGTCTGGATCTGGTTCCCTCTCGGCTCTGTTCACCACATCAGCCGTTTCAACGAGTCTGTTCCAGCCAGCGCCAAAGGTCAGACCTGGTTTAGTCCTGGTTTAGACCTGGTTTAGTCCTGGTTTAGTCCTGGTTTAGTCCTGATTTAGACCTGGTTTAGACCTGGTTTAGTCCTGGTTTAGACTAGGGATGCACCGATCCAGCTTTTTCTGTTCCGATATCGATCCCGATATTTGGCTTTAACTATCTGCCGATACCCGATATCAACCGATACTAGTGAAAGCACTGAAGTTGCTTCTTTTTCTTATTAAAACATTTGGTCATATTGTGTTATGTAACTGTTGTTTATAGTGCAAGCCACAACTTAACAACTTAATCTGCATAAAATGCCCAATATTATGAATTGCTATGGATCAACAGCAGCCTGTAAATTAGTCTCATTATGTCCAATTAAAGGCACAGCCACGATATCGGCTGAACTGATATCATGGGTCGATACCCGATCCAGCAAAATTAACTGGATCGGCACCGATATCCGATCCAGGTATCGGATCGGTGCATCCCTAGTTTAGACCTGGTTTAGACCTGGTTTAGACCTGTTTTTGACCTGGTTTAGACCTGGTTTAGTCCTGTTTTAGTTTTAGACCTGGTTTAGTCCTGGTTTAGTCCTGGTTTAGTCCTGCTTTAGTCCTGGTTTAGTCTTTGTTTAGACCTGGTTTCGACCTGGTTTAGTCCTGGTTTACCTCTGGTTTAGACCTGGTTTAGTCCTGGTTTAGTCCTGGTTTAGTCCTGCTTTAGTCCTGGTTTAGTCCTGGTTTACCTCTGGTTTAGACCTGGTTTAGTCCTGGTTTAGTCCTGGTTTAGTCCTGGTTTAGACCTGGTTTAGTCCTGGTTTAGACCTGGTTTAGTCCTGGTTTAGACCTGGTTTAGTCCTGGTTTAGACCTGGTTTAGACCTGGTTTAGTCCTGGTTTAGACCTGGTTTAGCCCTGGTTTAGACCTGGTTTAGACCTGGTTTAGTCCTGGTTTAGACCTGGTTTAGACCTGGTTTAGACCTGGTTTAGACCTGTTTTTCTTCTTCACTCGTAGATTGTGAAAAGTGTTGAACCCAAAGAAAACCCCAAAGAGCCAGAAGTTCAAGTCCAGAAGAAGAAAGTCCAGGTGAAAGAGGCTCCAGCGGCCGAGACCAGAGTCCTGAACAGGTACAAGTCCTGCTTTAGTCCTGTTTTTATGTATTGGAACACTAACGCTCATAAATTTTACACTTCTGAACCTTGATTGCTGCTTTAAAGTTGAAACTATTGAGCTGAAAAATGACATATTCGGACACTTGTTTGTATGTAACTAGGGCTGCAACAAACGATTATTTTGATAATCGATTATTGGATCGATTAATCGATTAATCGGATGAAAATGACAAAATAATAAATATAAGGTAATTTGCATTTTATTAAATGTATTTATGCAAAAGACAACTTGTGTGCACTTAATGAACACACTGGGCTTTTCTTGAAAAAAGAAAATACAAAAATAAAGTAGAATAACCAGATTTTGCTCTAGCGACTTCTTTTAATGTGGTTATTATAGGTCTGGGTGATATGACCAAAAAATAAAATCTCAATTTTTTGGACCTCTTTGGACAATTTCGATTTTAATCGATTTTATTCGACGTCATCGATGACTGCCGCTTTTTATTATGAGCACATAATATTTTAAAGCTTCTATAAAGAATGAGCCAATGAGATGAACTTGTTTTATGTCATATTAAAACTAATAAGTGTTTGCTGCTGCATCTAATGCATAGGCCTGGCCTACTGTTATTAGCATTTGCATTTATTAGGCTCTGTTAAGATCATCATTATGATTTTGTGCTTTCATATCTAAAAGTTTTAAGTTTGCGAGTGTTCGTCTCTCACTCCTGTCACTCAAACTGCGTCGTCATGGTTACTCACACACGGAGGGGAAAGGGGCGGAGCCTGCTGGCTGCAGCTTTTTGGGAGAGAGCATGGGAGCTGCTGCAGACTGCTTTAACTCTATCAGAGAAAACCTTACAAAGCACACGTAGCAGCTCGTGGAACAGCAAAGACAAATCAAAAAGACGCTAGATTTTCCGCGGGACTTTTCTAGAAAGTTACCGCGAGTCTAAAGCGCTGAAAGCGGCTGAATCACCCGCGAAGAAATGACAAACTCGTAACTTTATGAGATTAAGCTATATACACCACCTCCGGAAGGTTACTCGTGGCTGTTATTATGGGATTAAAAGGTCCGCTAAACAGGCGCAAGGTTTCTGTTCGTCTGTTCTTTGAGAGTCGAGGGAGAGCTCTACAAAGCCGCTGATTTCCACTCAAAGCCGCTGGATCTCAGCGGACTAAAGTTTTTAGCCAACTAATCGATGACCAAATTCGTTGACAACTATTTTAATAATCGATTTTAATCGATTAAATCGATTAGTTGTTGCAGCCCTACTCTTACATGACGCAATGAAATTATTGTTTCTTGAGCTAAAACCACTGACCTATATAAAAACACAATCGAGCGTCATTACACTGTGTGAAAGAGACACATGTACCAGGTGAATTATAGTTCAGGTTGAATGTTTTTTTGGTTCTACTATTTCACTTCAGCTCTGCTTTTAAAACTAAAATAAGAAAATCGGCCTCAGAAATCGGCATCAGTCAAAGACAAACCTGTATCGGACGATCTCTAGTTTAGTCCCCGTGTAGATCTGGTGGTTCTCGACGTGAAAAGTGTGAAAACCTCTCTCTGTTTTGACTGTAATGTGTCGTGTTTATGTCGGCAGAGAGCAGAGCTGTTTTTGTCCTGCTCTGGTTCTGTTTTATCCCTTTTAAGTCTCGTGTGTGTGGACAGAGAGTTGTCCTGGTTCAGTTTTGTCCCTGCCTTGTCTCTTTATGTGTCTTATTTGTGTGGACAGGGAGCAGAGTTGTCCTGGTTCAGTTTTGTCTCCGTCTTGTCTCTTTATGTGTCTTATTTTTGTGGACAGGGAGCAGAGTTTGCAGGCGGCGGACGAGGCCGATCAGACTTCATCCAAACCCAGGAAGAGAAAGTTTCCTCCCGGAGCCGAGGACGAGAACGGAGCCGAGTTCTGGATCAAACGACGACACAAGATCAAGGAGAACAAAGAGAAGGAGAAAGAGCGAGAGAAGAGGACCGTGTTTGTGGGAAACCTGCCTCTGTCGTCCACCAAGAAGGTACTGGACCCGTCGCCGTAGCAACAGCCCTGTTTCTACTGTAATTCACTGTAACCACGACTGTACTTTCTGTGTTTTTAGTCACGATCTTTATCTGTTTCTGTGTTTTCCCTCAGACTCTTCGGCAGCTGTTCAAAGACAAAGGCCCCATCGAGTCGATCCGGTTCAGATCTCTGGTGAGTCCTGGTCTAGACCCGGTGTTGGTCCAGTTTTAAGTCTGCGTTTTAATCTGCGTCTGATCCGTGTTTCAGGTGAGAGAAGATCCCAGTATGTCCCACCGAGCTGCCGCCATAATGTGAGTAAAACCAGGACTAAAAACTGGACTAAAGCAGGACTAAACCAGGTCTAAAACCAGGACGAAAACAAGGACTAAAGCAGGACTAAAACAAGGACTAAAACAAGGACTAAAACAAGGACTAAAGCAGGACTAAAGCAGGACTAAAACAGGACTAAAGCAGGACTAAAACAAGGACTAAAACAAGGACTAAAGCAGGACTAAAACAGGACTAAAACAGGACTAAAGCAGGACTAAAACAAGGACTAAAACAAGGACTAAAGCAGGACTAAAACAGGACTAAAACAGGACTAAAGCAGGACTAAAACAAGGACTAAAACAGGGCAAAAGCAGGACTAAAGCAGGACTAAAACAAGGACTAAAACAGGACTAAAACAAGGACTAAACCAGGACTAAAACAGGACTAAAACAAGGACTAAACCAGGACTAAAGTAGGACTAAAACAAGACTTCAAACGGGACTAAACCAGGACAAAAAAAGGACTTAAAACAGGACTTAAACCAGGATAAACCAGGACTAAACCAAGGACTAAAACAAGGACTAAAACAGGACTTAAACCAGGACTTAAACCAGGACTAAACCAGGACTAAACCAGGACTAAACCAGGACAAAGACAGGACTAAACCAGGTCTAACTCGGGTCTCTTTCTGCAGGAGGAAGGCTCACCCTCAGAGGCAGAGCATAAACGCTTACGTGGTTTTCCAGGACGAGCAGAGCGTCTCCAGCGCCCTCGACAGGTACGAGACGGTGCTGCAGGTTTTTACAGTGAAAGGGTCAAAGGTCGCGTCTCACTATGACGTCACTGTTTCAGGAACGGCCTGGAGCTGGAGCCGGACCTGTTCATCCGAGTGGACCGGGTCTCGAGCTCACAGTCGGTCAGTCTCTCATTATTAAAACTCATTTAAACTGATTTATAATGAGGTTTGTTGTGTTTTTGTGCAGCACGATCACAAACGCTCCGTCTTTGTGGGAAACCTGCCGTTTGGTGAGTTTGTTTGAAACTTTAGAATCACAAACATGGCAAAGACCTGGGGGTATTCCATGAAGCGAGCTAAAGCCAAAGCCTGGTTTATTTGGCCGATCGAGGCTTATGAAATCTCCATTTCCGTTCCACTAACGCGGTTAGCCAACAATTACAACATACAATAGATTTATACGATTTCAAATGCAGATTTAAAAAGGAATGTTTTTTAAAAGTACAGAGGCATTTAATCTGTCTAATGTTAAGGGGAAGAGAGTTCCACAGAGAAGGAGCTCGATCCCCTTTAGAGACTCGCTGTGTCCTTGGTACAACTAACAAGAGTCCATCCCCTGAGCGGAGGGTTCTACAGGGAACATAAGGGGTTAAAAGGTCAGATAAATAACGTGGTGCAAGTCCGTTAAAAGTTTTAAAAGTAAGTGATACAATTTTAAAATCAATTAGAAATTTTACAGGGAGCCAGTGTAAGATTTAAGAATGGTTGTAATATGAACCAGTGAGAAGACGAGCAGCTGCATTCTGTATCATCTGGAGGTGGTGGATGGAGTTCTGGTTAATCCCTGTGTATAGTGCATTACAATAATCAAGATGAGAATAGATAAAAGCACTTTTTGGAGGTCTATGGGAGATAGAAATGATTTAATTTTAGAAATAAGTTTAAGATGATAAAAACAAGTTTGAACCACATTATTTATCTGACTTTTAAAAGACAGACTAAAATCAAACATAACACCAAGATTTCTTGATGTGGGTTTGATGTTTGATGCCAAGTCACCAAGATCTGGCGGTCCAATTAAAATAATTTCAGTTTTTTTGTTATTAAAAGAAAGGTAGTTTTGTGACAGCCAGCACTGTATGTCTCTAAGGCATGTGTGGATAGAGTCATCACCTAGTGTTTTGATTGGCATGTAAATCTGTGTGTCATCAGCATAAAAGTGGTAGTCGACCTTATGTGACTCAATTAATAAGGTTAACAACGCTGAGTTGCCGCAGTAACAAGTACGCAGACATAAACCTGGTCCAGATTATTTTAGATTTGTCTGAAAAAAAACACTTAAATCACATGTTTATCCTCACATTTCCACACTTCTCTCTGTCTGTGCCAACACAACGTATAAAGTCACTTTTTATTCACTTTTATTTACAAAGAACCGCTCTCGCTGTGGAGAGACGCGTTTGTAAGAGCAAACGTCAAATTGGCTGCACAAAGAGCCACGTATTTAACTGGAAAATAACTTGTACGTGCGTCTAGACTACACAGGATTTACCAAAGACATGAAGCTATAAAGGATGAATTTAGTCCAGCTTTTATTACTTAATAAAAGCTGGACTAAAGTGTGAGAGCCGTGGAGTTGTGCTTCTGCTTTAGCACACAGAAGCGCTTCTTCTTTCCCTCGTCTCTGACTCTGTCACACACGTCCACACATCCTCTGCTCTGATTGGTCAGTTCTGGTTGTGAAAAGTTATGCTACAACTTTGTGACAACTTTACGCAGCGGAAGTGGACAACCGGTCATTGCATTAGAAAACAATCAGCCTACTTGCAAATCTGATGATAAATCCTCTGGATCTCTGCAGAAAACTGCATCGTCAGGAGGGACTGCGCTTCTTTCCTCTCGCCTCTCGGATCAGAATAAACCACTATAACTGAAAACTAAAGTCCGTGTGCACATTGGCTCCTCTCGTGTTTCTGTCAGATCAGGAGGAAACACTTTTTCTTTCTCATTCTCAGTGATGTCGTCGCTCCATTGATCTGGTCTCGTCACATTCAGCAGAGCAAAGCTCACAGCCCAGATTAATCTTCAAGCTTGAATTAGCGTTGTTCAGACCCAGGCTTATTTCTTTCATGAAACGACTTGAGGCTTAAGTTGGAGATGAAGCTAGTTTCAGCTCAGGATTTTAGGAGAAGTCTAGACTTGTTAAGCCACTTTCATGGAATACCCCCCTGGCCCTGGTCTTGGCCCTGGTCCTGGTCCTGGTCCTGGTCCTGGTCCTGGCCCTGGCCCTGGTCTTGGCCCTGGTCCTGGTCCTGGTCTTGACCCTGGTCCTGGTCCCTGGTCCTGGTCCTGGCTCTGGTCCTGGCCCTGGTCTCTGTCTCTCTGTTTATACTCACGTGTAAATACTGTGTCAGACCTGAAGGAGGCGTCGCTGCGCTCACATTTCGAGGACTGTGGTTCTGTGGAAGGAGTTCGTTTGGTCCGAGATCCGAAGTCCGGACTCGGAAAAGGCTTCGGTTATCTGCTCTTCCAGGTAAAACTCTCCTCTTCTCTCCTCCCTTTGTCTCCTCTGTCCTCTCCTTGCCTCCTGTCTTCTTCCCTTGCTTCCTAACCCTCTCGTCTCCTTCCTAACCCTCTCGTCTCCTTCCTAACCCTCTCGTCTCCTTCCTAACTCTCTCGTCTCCTTCCTAACTCTCTCGTCTCCTTCCTAACTCTCTCGTATCCTTCCTAACCCTCTTGTTTCCTTCCTAACCCTCTTGTCTCCTTCCTAACTCTCTCGTATCCTTCCTAAACCTCTCGTCTCCTTCCTAACCCTCTCGTCTCCTTGCAGAGCGCGGACAGCGTGCAGCTCGCTCTGAAACTCGACGGATCTAACCTGGAAGGACGATCGATCCGAGTCAAACGCTCAGTGCAGCCGGAAAAACTCAAACAAAAACAACAACATCAGAGCAGCGTCCAGGGCAAAAACATGAAGCGGCGTCAGAGGAAAGACCAGACCAGACCTGGGACCAGACCTGGGACCAGACCTGGACCAGACCCGGAGCCAAACCTCAGACCAGACCTGGAGCTAAACCCGGGTCCAAACCTCAAACCAGACCGGGACAGTTCAGAGGAGAAATGGCAGATCCAACCAAGAAGAAGAAAAAGAAATTCATTAAGAAAAAGGCCAAAGGCAAAAAAGCAGCTCAAGTGAAGTGATTCTGAGGAAAATGGATTAAAAACAGACTCTTTTTTTGTAGTTTAAACACCTGAAAATAATAAAAGACTCTCACAGAAAGAATTCAAACTATTAAAACTTATCACGGAGTTTGGAGATGGAGACACTTAATGGACTTGGCGTTTAAAGTGTTAATCTTTTGTCTGCTGTTTTTGTGTTTCTAAGTAACAAATAGTCACTGTAATTAAAGAGGTTTGAGTCTCATTTCACTCAAGGGTCTTTCACACCAAGCCGAGGGTCGCCCGTCTGAACCAGTTTGGCAACTTTTGCCGACAGGCGGCTCACGTGTGTTTGGTGTAAATGGGGTTGTCGGGGTCAGAGGTCGTGGAGGAGGGTTTTTGAAGACTTGAAAGTAAAGTCGGTGTTGCCAGTTGCCGCAAATGCAGCCGTTTGATTGGCCCGTGGCCACAGGAGAACCAGTGAATCAGTGAGCAGGAATATAGTGCGGAAAACCAAAAATAACGCTTACAGAAAAACAGTATTTAGCCGAGCATGGATTGTTGTTATTTACACGAGGTCAAACGGGACGTAACTACGAAGGAGAATGGTTCTATTTGGATGGAGGAAAACACGGGGGAGTTACGGGGACCGCAGTACGAAGGCTGGACTGTGGAGGGAAATACCAGTTGAGCTTAATCCGTGAGGTAAGACTAGAAACATCTGTTTGCAGTCAAAGTTTGACAACTACGACTCACGTGCAACTTATGTTTCGTCATTTTGGTCAAGCGTTACATCACACACATGCTCACTCTGTGTTTGTTTGGAGACTGTTGGCTGCTTGGATCGTGTTTGTCTGAATGTTCTTTCACATCGATGCCCCAAAGAGACGTGAACAGACAGTGCGTCGCTCCTCCTATCGACAGCGACTGGGGGTTGTGTTGGTGTGAAATACCCTTAAGACGAAGTTAAGAGCAATAAATTTAAGATTTATTAAACATTTTTACAAATTCATTCCTGTTTGATGCTGCAGTGTATTTGTATTGCTCTACAAAATAACAACATACCCTGAACCCAGAGTATGTCAACATGAAACCAGAACTAACCAGGTCTAAACCAGAACTAACCCAGGTCTAAAGCAGAACTAACCAGGTCTAAAGCAGAACTAACCCAGGTCTAAAGCAGAACTAACCAAGGTCTAAAGCAGAACTAACCCAGGTCTAAAGCAGAACTAACCCAGGTCTAAACCAGAACTAACCCAGGTCTAAAGCAGAACTAACCCAGTCTAAAGCAGAACTAACCCAGGTCTAAACCAGAACTAACCCAGGTCTAAAGCAGAACTAACCCAGGTCTAAAGCAGAACTAACCAAGGTCTAAAGCAGAACTAACCCAGGTCTAAAGAGAACTAACCAAGGTCTAAAGCAGAACTAACCCAGGTCTAAAGCAGAACTAACCAAGGTCTAAAGCAGAACTAACCAGGTCTAAACTAGAACTAACCAAGGTCTAAACAGAACTAACCAGGTCTAAACTAGAACTAACCAAGGTCTAAACAGAACTAACCAAGGTCTAAACTAGAACTAACCAAGGTCTAAACTAGAACTAACCAAGCTAAACTAAATAACCAAGTCTAAACCAGAACTAATCAAGGTCTAAACCAGAACTAACCCAGGTCTAAACTAGAACTAACCAAGGTCTAAACTAGAACTAACCAAGGTCTAAACTAGAACTAACCAAGGTCTAAACTAGAACTAACCCAGGTCTAAAGCAGAACTAACCCAGGTCTAAACTAGAACTAACCAAGGTCTAAAGCAAACTAACCAAGGTCTAAAGCAGAACTAACCCAGGTCTAAAGCAAACTAACCCAGGTCTAAACTAGAACTAACCAAGGTCTAAAGCAGAACTAACCCAGGTCTAAAGCAGAACTAACCAAGGTCTAAAGCAGAACTAACCCAGGTCTACCCAGGTCTAAACTAGAACTAACCAAGGTCTAAAGCAGAACTAACCAAGGTCTAAAGCAGAACTAACCCAGGTCTAAACTAGAACTAACCAAGGTCTAAAGCAGAACTAACCAAGGTCTAAAGCAGAACTAACCCAGGTCTAAACTAGAACTAACCCAGGTCTAAAGCAGAACTAACCCAGGTCTAAACTAGAACTAACCGAGGTCTAAAGCAGAACTAACCCAGGTCTAAAGCAGAACTAACCCAGGTCTAAACTAGAACTAACCAAGGTCTAAAGCAGAACTAACCCAGGTCTAAACTAGAACTAACCCAGGTCTAAAGCAGACTTCAAATTGATTCAGGACAGAACACTGTAGTGCCCATCTTGAATTGAATGAATGAGTAATCCTTAAATTAAGTCATATTTATCTTTGTTTGATCGTGTTTTTTCACTGTTTTCAACAAGTTTTGCTAATGGAACAAGCGCAAGGGTTTTTCTAAAAATAAATGAATAAATGTTCACCAGAAATTAGTCAAAAAATGCAACTGAAACAGGAAAAACACACTGGGTCCATAAGCAAATAAAATATATCAAATCAAGATGACTATTGCCTAGTTTAAAGACTTTAAGTTGGCCACTCTTTCCAGAGCAATAACTCAGAATTAAATCAACAAACAAGAAAAATATAATGGAAGGAGCCAATCAAGAAAAAATGTTTGTTTTGTCTCCATCTGTTGGACTAAAGAAGGACTATGATAAAGAGGGGAACATGGAGGTGTGGCTGCAGCAGAAGGGCCTGTATTTAAACCCTGCTGCCTCAGTTATGATTTAATCCTAATTTATCTGCCCAATCTTTATTTATACTGATTGTTTGGTTTTTGTTTGGAACATGATTTTGCTTCAATTACAGTTAATTTACATTTTTTGGAAAAATCTTTTTTGTGGACAATAATTCTTTTTGGTGGAGCGTCAGACTTATCTTATCTCAGTCACCAGTGGAAACAACTGACACTACAATCATTTTTAATATTTGGTCAGTTAATTGAGGGCCGGATGAGATTTTTAGAGGGCCAATTTTGCCCCGGGCCTTAAGTTGAATAGGCCTGCTTTACAGAATCTACCAAAAAGTGTAACAAGCTAAGCTGGAGTAATAAAGAGAAAGAACAGATGAATCTTTGGACAAACATGTCGTCTCTGTTTATTATTTGTGAACGGCTGAAAGCCAAAAATATACAGTTACATGGGTTCAAAGGTCACGCAAATGTACAACAGCGCCACAATAAAACAGTTACGAGCAAAAAAGCAAAATATCAAACATGAGTTATAATCATTTCAAGTCAATATTAAACATTTGCATAACTTCAAAATATTAAACATTCAACTAAAAAGGTGTTTGCTAGCGGCTAACAGGTGTATGCTAGTAGCTAACAGGTGTACGCTAGTGGCTAACAGGTGTGTCATTCCCCAATCTGAGTCACTTACCGAAATTGAGTCAATCATGCTAGTTGTTAGCTTGACTATTATACCAAACATGATATTCAAATTTCAAACCATTGATTTCATTCCACATGGGTTTACTGTGTTTCAGCCAAGTTTGACGTGTTTTCGACCAAAATTGTGGACGTGCTGGTCCAAAGTATGAGGTAATGCGCTTTTGCCGGTGACGCATTTGATCCAAAATGGCCGACTTCCTGTACACTTGGGGCGGGGCCACAATATGATTTTTTTTATGTTCGGACATGAACTATTTTTCGGGCTAGGTTTCATATTTTTACTGCGACTTTTTTCGGCGTCGGGCTCCCATTGGCCCAATGTTATTGGATTTTCGAGGGGGCGCTATTGAGTCGTCTTTTAATATTTTTTCGCGCGGTCTTCACTCAAAATTAGAGCTCACTGAGTTCTAATTTTCGACACCACTCCGGGCACGTGCGTCATCATTTACCATTTCATTTTCGCGATTTTCCTCCCCCGAAGTACAATTCCAATAAGTCCCTCGCCAGGACTTGGGCTCTCGGCCTAATAATAATTTATGTTTATTTAAATATGATTTGGTTTTATTGTTATTTTAATTTTGCACTGCCATAAACAAAAAAACAAAATAATAATTTATTTATAAGGAACACTCCTTTTGAGCATCATCCTCTATTGTTCAATTCCTTTTCATGTATTTGTTTGCTTTATTATTAATATTATTAATAATAATAATAATAATATTATTATTATTACATTTCTATAAACTGATTATTGCTCAAATAAATTGATAACATATACTTATTCCTTATGAATTTCCATACATTTCCAACAGTTTCGCTTACAATTCAACTAAATTCCAGATTTCCAAATTCATAATTTAAAATATTAAAATTGGCACCTCTTTGATATTGATCTGCTATACAAAAAAATATTATAAATAATATTAATTATTAATTAATGAATAATGGTTTAGCGATTTGTGTGACACTCAAAGGCACTCAGCATTTTTTCATTATTCATGCATTTCAGACTCTTAGATGGTAATTGACTATAGATGCCCTGGGGCAGACTGACAAAAACAAGGTTGCCATTTTGCATCATCGGCCCTTCTGACCACTACCAAATATTCACACACGCACCAGATTCATACTAACCAATGTAGGTAACGTTCTTTCCTGTGGACACAATAACATTTTCTAGAATGCTCCACTGTGGCACTTGGAGTTGCAACAGTCTCCCATCCAAGTCTTGTCCAGACCCATCTATTAGCTCTGAGATCTGATGGGATCAGGCATTGACAAGACCATAAAGCTGTGTCAAACGTGCTAGTAGAGTTTTTGTGCATGCTCAGTATTAGGCATAGTAAACATTGATTGAATATGGTTATACAAGTGTTCACTGTGTATCATTCCTGACATAGCAATAACATACAGTATATAGTGACAAACAGATAATCACACCCCCATCAGAAAAATGTCACAGTGCATCTGTGTAACTATACTTTGTTATCGACCACCTCAGTTTATAGACATAAATTAATTGAATTTGATCGGAATATCAATTTCCTGTACTAAAAATAAACCTTTCATTAAAAGAGATCTGTTGAGATTTCTTATAAATCCTCAACTATTTTCTGTCCTTTGTAAAAGCAGTCTTTTACAACATTCAACGTCTTTAATAAAATATGTTTATTCATATATATATATATATATATATACACACATTAGGGGTTGCACGACTACTGAATTTTAGTAGTTGACTAGTCGAGAGCGTAACCCCAGGGACACACTGCAAGCGTATTTCGCGCTACGCAAGCCCTACGCGCGTTAAAATCAGCCCAACGATGCACGCGTATCGTTTAGAAAACATGCAAAGTCAATGAGACCGGCCACACACCCGGCGCTTGACGCACGTAGCGAGCGTGACGTCGTGCGAGCGTTGGGCGCGTGAGAATCGGGAGCGAAAGAATCCAACCTATTTTTTTTGTTGCTTGACGCTGGCGTAGCTGCGTAGAAGCGTAGAATACAGAGAATACAGAGAAATCAGGCTTCTACTGTTGTATTTGTGCACTTGCCATCAGCACCACTCATCCTGGGACAGACCTGGACTGTGTGACGGAGCCCTGCTTCAATAGGACTGCCTGCTTGAGTTTTCATATTTACTATTGAAAACCTGGCGTTTGCCGTGATCAGCCGGTCCAGAGGGGAAATAGAAGCCTATTCATGTGGTTATTTTCACTATAGACCAGATACAAGAGCATAAACACAGACAGACAAACTTGAACAGCTTTCCCATTTAGAAAAACAGGGTGAGTGGCTCGCGTTGACGCACCACAGGCGCGCACGGGGCATCTGCTGCGATTGGCGGTGTGGCCACCCATGCGTGGACGCACGGCTGTAGTTTCGCTTGTTCACGCACGTCATTTTTGTCGCTTGCTGTGTGTCTGGGCCCTTAGTCGCGTCGACTTCGACTAGTCGATGACGTCATTAACAAAAACAAAGATCCAAAGGCACGATGATTTTGCCTGGGCAATTGTTAGAAACAGCTTATTTATACTGACCATATTATCAGAAAACATTGGACGTACTTAATGCCCTGTAATAAAGCTGAACGTAGGCTCTTTGATTTTACATAAAAGAAGAAAAAAAAGCGAAATAAGCCTATTTGCGCGCGTGCGAGCCAAGGCTCGCTGACAGCGGCTTGGGTCCAGTCTGCCCACACTCACACACTGAGCTGTAGGACGTTTGGTCAGTGCGTTTTGAACAGTGAAGGAAACACAAATCCACCTGAAGCCCTGGTTCCACACACATCACACACCACACACCGGTGTGGATCCACAGACTCGGATCCAGGGTGATGATGTGCGCTTGGAGACGGCTGGTCAGGGCGCGTTGGAGCGAACGGTCCAAGCGCTTTGAGCCGGGGTATGCAGCGGGCTCCAGGCGCCTGTGCGCTTGGCTAGACGGAGCGAACAGTCTGAGCTCTTTGAGCTGGGCTATACAACGCGCTCGGCTAGACAAAGTGTTTTGGGACGGACAGTTCGTGCGCTACTGGTGTGGAGCCGGGGTCGCGCTCGGTAGTGGAGGCACAGAGTGTCCGTGCGCTATTCAAGGCAGGGGTTGTCTACAGCACGCTCCAATGTGCCAAAGCGAAGGGACAAAGCATCCCAGGGCGGAAAAACACCGCGGGGAGAGACGTAACGGGCCGGGGAAAAAAATCAGACGCGTAGCTGACATTTATGTGTTAGAAATACGTTTAAAAGAGCTTTTTCTTAAACCAACCTCTGATTTAATTATTCTTCGACTAGTCGACTACCTCTCAAAGTAGTCGCGAGGGATCTTTATAGTCGACTAGTCGACTAGTCGGTGCAAGCCCTAATACACATACAAAAATACAGAATAAATAAAACTACAGAATTTACTTCAGCCTCAGATATCATGGAGACTTCACTGAAAATTCACATTTCTTAAAAGAAAAGTGTTTGAGCATTTACTGCCCACAGTAGACTAAACATTTTAATGTGAAAAAAAAAAGCTGAAAGTAACGTAAAAGTGTTAATGTCACTTACATAAAATAAATAGACACAAATGCTTCTTAAATACACGCAATACACAACAAATAATACTAACTGTCAAATACAAAACAATTCACATTCAGTTAAAAATAATCATCAAGATAAGTCCCAGAAGACAATGAACGAAGTTCATCGTTACCAAAGACACAGCTGAGGAGGTGGTGGAAGTTGTGGCTGCAGTAGTAGTACTAGTTGGGGCTCCAGTGGTGGTAGTAGTTGAAACCGTTGTAGTAGTGGTAGCTGGAGCTGTTATAGTACTAGTAGTAGTTGGGACTGTAGTGGTAGTGGTTGGAGCCTTTGTGGTAGTAGTAGTTGGAGCTGTTGTAGTAGTAGTAGTTGCAGCAGTTGTAGTCGTAGCTGGAGCCATTGTAGTAGTAGTAGCTGGAGTTTTTGTAGTACTAGTAGTAGTTGGGGCTGTAGTAGTGGTTGGAGCCTTTGTTGTAGTAGATGTTGGGGCTGTAGTGGTAGTAGTAGTTGGACCGGTTGTAGTAGTAGTTGTTGTAGTAATAGTAGTTGGAGCCATTGTAGTAGTAGATGTTGGGGCTGTAGTGGTAGTGGTACTTGCAGCAATTGTAGTAATAGTAGTTGGGGTTGTAGTGGTAGTAGTAGTTGGACCTGTTGTAGTAGTAGTATTAGTTGGAGCCGTAGTAGTAGTTGTGAGAGCTGATGTAGTACTAGTAGTAGATTTTATGGTAGTAGTTGTTGGGGCTGTTGTAGTTGTTCCAGAAGTTGTAGTACTAGCATTTGGAGCCATAGTAGTAGAGGTAGTTGGAGCTGTAGTAGTTGTAGTTGGAGCAGTAGTTGTAGTTGGTGATGTGGTAGTTGTAGCTGCAGTGGTTGTAGTTGGGGTTGTAGTAGTGGTAACTGGGGTTGAAGTTGTAGAGGTTGGGACAGTAGTTGTAGTTGGGGTTGTAGTTTGAGCTGTGGTTGAGGCAGTAGTTGTTGTAGTTGGGGTCGTAGTAGTTGTAATTGGGGCTGTAGTTATTGCAGTTGGGGCAGTGGTAGTAGTAGTAGTTGGGGATGTGGTAGTTGTAGTTGGGGCTGTAGAAGTAGTTGGGGCTGTAGTAGTTGTTGTTGGGGTAATAGTAGTTGTAGTTGGGGCTGTTGTTGTAGTTAGAGCTGTAGTTAGTGTAGTTGGGGATGTTGCAGTTGGGGCAGTAGTAGTAGTAGTAGTTGGGGCAGTGGTAATTAGGGAGGTAGTTGTAGTTGGGGCTGTGGTAGTTGTAGTTGGGGATGTAGTTGTAGTTAGGGCTGCCGTAGTTGTAGTTGGGGTTGTGGTAGTGGTAACTGGGGTTGAAGTTGTTGCAGTTGAGGCAGTAGTTGTTGTAGTTGGGGTTGAAGTAGTTGTAATTGGAGCTGTAGTACTAGTAGTTGGGGCTGTGGTAGTT
This sequence comes from Mugilogobius chulae, assembly GCA_038363315.1. Classification (NCBI taxonomy): domain Eukaryota; kingdom Metazoa; phylum Chordata; class Actinopteri; order Gobiiformes; family Gobiidae; genus Mugilogobius; species Mugilogobius chulae. The sequence goes on from CM076398.1 coordinate 37,836,877, forward strand.
GTAGTTGAGGATGTAGTTGTAGTTGGGGCTGTGGTAGTACTAGTAGTTGGGGCTGTGGTAGTTGCAGTTGTGGTTTGGGCTGTTGTAGTTGTTGGGGCAGTAGTGGTTGTAGTTGGAGCTGTAGTTGTAGTTGGGGTTGTTGTTGTAGTAGTTGTAGTTGTTGCAGATGGAACAGTGGTAGTAGTAGTTGGGCCGTGGTAGTTGTAGTTGGGGCTGTGGTAGTTGTTGGGGCAATAGTTGTTGTAGTTGGGGTTGTAGTTTGGGCTGTAGTTGTTGCAGATGGGGCAGTGGTAGTAGTTGGGGCTCTGGTAGTTGTAGTTGGTAATGTAGTTGTAGTTGGGGCAATAGTTGTTGTAGTTGGGGTTGTAGTAGTTGTAGTTGAGGCTGTAGTTGTTGCAGTTGGGGCAGTGGTAGTACTAGTAGTTGGGGCTGTGGTAGTTGTAGTTGGGGCTGTCGTAGTTGTTGGGACAGTAGTTGTTGTAGTTGGGCAGTGGTAGCAGTCATAGTTGGGGCTGCGGTAGTTGTTGTTAGGGGAATAGTTGTTGTTGTAGTTTGAGGTGTAGTTGTAGTTGGGATTGTAGTAGTTGTAGTTGGGGAAGTAGTTGTAGTTGGGGCTGTGGTAGTTGTAGTTGAGGATGTAGTTGGGACTGTCGTAGTTGTTGGGGTAGTTGTAGTTGGGGATGTAGTAGTTGTAGTTGGGGTTGTAGTTGGAGCTGTAGTTGTTGCAGTTGGGGCAGTGGTAGTAGTCGTAGTTGGGGCTGTGGTAGTTGTTGGGGCTGTAGTTGTTGTAGTTGGGGTTGTAGTTGAAGCTGTAGTTGTTGTAGTTGGGGTTGTTGTAGTAGTTGTAGTTGGGGCTGTCGTAGTTGTTGGGACAGTAGCAGTCGTAGTTGGGGCTGTGGTAGTTGTTGTTAGGGGAATAGTTGTTGTAGTTTGAGGTGTAGTTGTTGTAGTTAGGATTGTAGTAGTTGTACTTGGGGCTGAAGTTGTTGCAGTTGGAGCAGTGGTAGTAGTTGGGGCTGTGGTAGTTGTAGTTGGGGAAGAAGTTGTAGTTGGGGCTGTGGTAGTTGTAGTTGGGGATGTAGTTGTAGTTAGGGCTGTCGTAGTTGTTGGGGCAGTAGTAGTTGTAGTTGGGGTTGTGGTAGTGGTAACTGGGGTTGAAGTTGTTGCAGTTGGGACAGTAGTTGTAGTTGGGGTTGTAGTTGAGGCAGTAGTTGTTGTAGTTGGGGTTGTAGTACTTGTATTTGGGGCTGTAGTTGTTGCAGTTGGGCAGTGGTAGTAGTAGTAGTTGGGGCTGTGGTAGTTGTAGTTGCGGATGTAGTTGTGGTTGGGGCTGTCGTAGTTGTTGGGGCAGTAGTAGTTGGGGTTGTAGTTGGGGCAGTGGTAGTAGTAGTAGTTGGGGCCATGGTAGTTGTAGTTGGAGGTGTAGTCGTAGTTGGGGCTGTGGTAGTTGTTGTTGGGGCAATAGTTGTTGTAGTTGGGGTTGTAGTTGGAGCTGTAGTTGTTGTAGTAGTTGTAGTTGGGCTGTAGTTGTTGCAGATGGAGCAGTGGTAGTAGTAGTTGGGACCGTGGTAGTTGTAGTTGGAGATGTAGTCGTAGTTGGGGCTGTGGTAGTTGTAGTTCGGGCTGTAGTTGTTGTTGTTGTAGTAGTTGTAGTTGGGGCTGTAGTTGTTGCAGTTGGGGCAGTGGTAGTTGTAGTTGGTAATGTAGTTGTAGTTGGGGATTTAGTAGTTGGGGTAATAGTAGTTGTACTTGGAGCTGTAGATGTTGTAGTTGGGGTTGTTGTAGTAGTTGTAGTTGGGGCTGTGGTAGTTGTAGTTGGGGGTGTAGTAGTTGTTGGGGTAATAGTAGTTGTAGTTGGAGCTGTTGTAGTTGGGGTTGGAGATGTAGTCGTAGTTGGGGCTGTGGTAGTTGTTGGGGCAATAGTTGTTGTAGTAGGGGTTGTAGTTAGGGCTGTAGTTGTTGCAGATGGAGCAGTGGTAGTAGTAGTAGTTGGGGCTGTGGTAGTTGTAGTTGGGGCTGTGGTAGTTGTAGTTGGGGATGTAGTTGTAGTCGGGGCTGTGGTAGTTGTAGTTCGGGATGTAGTAATTGTTGGGGCAATAGTTGTTGTAGTTGGAGCTGTTGTAGTTGGGGTTGTTGTAGTAAGGGTTGTTGTTGTAGTAGTTTTAGTTGGGGCTGTAGTTGTTGCAGATGGAGCAGTGGTAGTAGTAGTTGTAGTTGGGGATGTAGTTGTGGTTGGGGCTGCCGTAGTTGTAGTTGGGGTTGTAGTTGGAGCTGTAGTTGGGGCAGTGGTAGTAGTAGTAGTTGGGGCCGTGGTAGTTGTAGTTGGAGATGTAGTCATAGTTGGGGCTGTGGTAGTTGTTGTTGGGGCAATAGTTGTTGTAGTTAGGGTTGTAGTTGGAGCTGTAGCTGTTGTAGTTGGGGTTGTTGTAGTAGTTGTAGTTAGGGCTGTAGTTGTTGCAGATGGTAAGGTAAGGTAAGGAAAGGTAAAGTATTCGATAAGGCTTAATTTATTGTCCCCGTAGGGAAATTTGTCCTCTGCATTTGACCCTGATGGAGCAGTGGTAGTAGTAGTAGTAGTTGGGGCTGTAGTTGGTGTTGTTGTAGTAGTTGTAGTTGGGGCTGTAGTTGTTGCAGTTGGGGCAGTGGTAGTACTAATAGTTGGGGCTGTGGTAGTTGTAGTTGGGGATGTAGTTGTAATTGGGACTGTCGTAGTTGTTGGAGCAGTTGTAGTTGGAGTTGTAGTTGGAGCTGTAGTTGTAGTTGAGGCAGTGGTAGTAGTAGTAGTTGGGGCTGGGGTAGTTGTAGTTGGGGATGTAGTAATTGTTGGGGCAATAGTAGTTGTAGTTGGGGCTGTAGTTGTTGTACTTGGAGCTGTAGCGGTTGTAGTTGTGGTTGTTGTAGTAGTAGTTGTAGTTGGGGCTGTGGTAGTTGTAGTTGGGGATGTAGTAATTGTTGGGGTAATAGTAGTTGTAGTTGGAGCTGTAGCTGTTGTAGTTGTTGTAGTAGTTGTAGTTGGGGCTGTAGTTGTTGCAGATGGAGCAGTGGTAGTACTAGTAGCTGGGGCTGTGGTAGTTGTAGTTGGGGAAGTAGTTGTAGTTGGGACTGTCGTAGTTGGGGCTGTAGTTGGAGCTGTAGTTGTTGTAGTTGAGGCTGTGCTAGTAGTAGTAGTTGGGGCTGTGGTAGTTGTAGTTGGGGCTGTGGTAGTTGTAGTTGGAGATGTAGTCGTAGTTGGGGCTGTGGTAGTTGTAGTTGGGGCAGTGGTAGTAGTTGTAGTTGGGGAGGTAGTTGTAGTTGCGGATGTAGTTGTAGCTGTCGTAGTTGTTGGGACAGTAGTAGTTGTAGTTGGGGTTGTAGTTGGAGCTGTAGTTGTTGTAGTTGGGGCGGTGGTAGTTGTAGTTGGAGGTGTAGTCGTAGTTGGGGCTGTGGTAGTTGTAGTTGGAGATGTAGTCGTAGTTGGGGCTGTGGAAGTTGGTGTTAGGGGAATAGTTGTTGTAGTTGGGGTTGTAGTTCGAGGTGTAGTTGTTGTAGTTGGGATTGTAGTAGTTGTTGTTGGGGCTGTGGTAGTTGTAGTTGGGGATGTAGTTGTAGTTGGGGCTGTAGTAATTCTAGTTGGGGCTGTAGTAATTGTAGTTGAAGCTGTAGTTGTTGTAGTTGGGGTTGTAGTATTTGTCAGTGAGTTGCAATTATCTGAGTTGCAGCAGGTTGGAGTTCCTAGGATGATGCCGATGCTTGTTAACAGAGGAGAGGTGGATAAATATTGAGCCACCAGGCACAGATTACCAGAGGCACAGCCATGAGCTGGGACTCTAGAGGAGCTGCCCGAAGGTACCACTGCAAACAACACAGATGACATCAGAACTGCAAGTGTTTAAATCTAGGCTCTGGATACCGTGTCTCTATAATATCTACCTGTAGATGAGAAGCAGCTTGTCTCTTCAGTGTTACACATTATTGAGTTACTGCATGAACCTGTCGTAGGGTCACAGCTGTAGCACTGCATAGAGCCATCAAGAGGGGTTGCCGGGGCTAACACAGAAAAGACAAGAATCTGTAAAGATTAAATCTGGACAAAACTATATTTATTACACTATTTAAAATAATCACTCACTGGAAGCATCAGCCAAGTTACAGTTGTCTGTGTTGCAGCATACAGCTCTAGCCAAAACATTAGCAGTTCCTACGTCTAGTGAATAGTCCTGGCTCCCTGTAGCTGGACAGACAGTAGAGTCAGCACAGCTCTTTATTTTCTGAATGGATAGACCACTGGTTGCTGTCGATGCTGTGACCACAACAGAAATATCACAGAAATTAAATAATATTAATAATAATAAAAATAAATAAATAAAACATATTAGACCTAGGAAAAAAATTGCTTGTTTATGGTTTACTTTTATTGTTTTTGAACACATACCTATAACAAAAGCAGAGACACACATAATTTCTTCTTTTTGGCAGGAAAAAAAACCTGGCGCTGCACAGCTTGGGTCAGTTGGGTCTGCGCAAGTAACACAACTGAGTCCAGCAGCTGCAAAAGACAAGTCAAGTTTAGAGCAGGGCTGAAGCTGCTTAGAAGAAAGAAAACACTGGGATTCATCCAAACTCGTTCAAAGTTAAATCAAGACTGTAGACAGAATTATTTTACCTGATTTACTGAATAGAGCCAGAGTTAAGGCCAGGGACAGGAGCAGCTTGAATCCAGTCTTCATGTCTTCAGGTTTAGGTTTGGTCTTGCGTATCTAGTGCACTTGTAACTGTGAGTTATCTGATGGGTACTGCTCCTTTTACTCCTTTTAAACTCATGCGGTTTGGGCGGGATCGTGTCTCTGACGATCATTCAGATCATATTTGAAAAATCCTCCACACCCTATTTATCGTCACAGCAAATGCAAATTCTGTTTTTCAATAACTTCCACTTTACTGGCACCAGTTTATCCAAAAACATTCTCAACATTTATTAGTACATGTCAATCTTACATTTGTTCAGGAAGTAATGTAATGTTTTTTTGTTGTTGTTTTTTTCATATTTTACAGTACTATAATATTCAATTAAATATTTCAGTATATTACAAACATTTTAATTTTATAAAACAAAATGCAAACAATGAAATTTACAAATGGTTACTATAAAAAGAAGTTGGTCATTATTATTATTTTATTTATTTATTTTTTACATTTGTATTTAAAACGTTTGCGCTTTGGCTTGTGTGTCCCACAGAATGATATGAATCTTTTTTAATCTCTGCCTAGAGCTCATTATGTAACTTGTCTTTTGTAATTGGTACATTTCCCAATAATATGAAAATGGCCAAAGTAATTCCATTACACAAATCGGGAGATAAACATAATTTTACAAATTATAGGCCTATATCATTACTTTCACAGTTCTCAAAATTCTTGAAAAATTATTTGTTAAAGACTTTTGAAATGAATTGAAAACAATAAATTACTAAGTGACAGCCAATACGGATTTAGAGCTGAAAGATCTACCTCACTTGCTTTAATGGAACTAACAGAAGAAATATCAAAATCTCTAGATTCAAAACACTGTGTAGCTGGTATATTTGTCGACTTAAAAAAAGCATTTGATACCATTAATCATAAAATATTAATAAAAAAACTAGAACGATATGGCGTAAGAGGCAATATATCCAACGGGGTGAAAAGTTATTTCCAAGGCAGACAGCAATTTGTAGAAATTGGAGAGTATAGGTCATCGTTTCTGAGCATAAACTGTGGAGTCCCACAAGGCTCAGTATTGGGGCCAATATTATTTATATTATATATAAATTATATTTGCAATATATCAAATGAATTACAATTTTTCTTGTTTGCAGATGACACCACAGTTTTATGCACAGGCAAAACGTTTGAGCAGATATTAGGAACAATCACAACAGAAATGAATACATTGAAAAACTGGTTTGATCAAAAGAAATTGTCACTAAATTTAAATAAAACTAAAGTTATTTGGTTTGGAAATCAGAAAATTAAACCAAATTTAAAATTGTTTATAAATAACATTTGTATTGAACAAACCTTTGAACATAAGTTTCTTGGTGTGATTATAGACCATAAAATCTGCTGGAAACCACATGTGAACTATATAGCATAAAAAATATCTAAAAACATAGCAGTTATGAGAAAAACAAAGAACATACTGGACTGTAATGCTTTGCTTACTTTATATTCTTCTTTAGTTTTACCATATCTATATTACTGTGTTGAAATATGGGGAAATACATATAAAACCACTTTAATGCCCCTTACTATATTACAAAGACGAGCCATAAGAGTGGTGTATATTGTCAAATTAAGAGAACACACTAATCCATTGTTTTTAAAAGCAAAAGTTTTCAAATTATTTGATTTTGTAAAATTGAAAACAGCAATAATTATGTCTAAGCTTCGAAACAACTCACTCCCAGAGAACATTCTTTATGTTCAAAGACAGAGAAGGAGGTTATGACCTAAGAAATGAGTTAAATAAAAAAAAAAGTAAAAGTTAGAACAGCAGTTGGACAGATGAGCATATCTGTACGTGGAGTAAGTTTATGGAATGGACTTGGAGACAAGCTTAAGAAATGTACAAATTTTAATCTATTTAAAAAATGTACAAACAGCATCTTTTAGAATGATATCATCTTGAAAGTTTATTGTAGTGACACTTATGATCCTTGTTTGTGTCATGATATTGGTTGCATTTTGATTTTTTCAGAACTTCTATTGAGAAATTTGTCAGACTGAAGAAGCAGATGAAATGTTGTATTATCGTTCTATTACTGCAGGTAAAATGGGGCTATGCTTCCTCCTCCTATTGAACATTAATGTTATGTAAATATTTGCCAAGTTTCTGCTAAAGTTTTATATGTGGCTTTAAGTATCGCAGTGGGAGATGCATATACATATATGTGTATATGTGTGAATATGTACAGTATATATGCATGTATGTATGTGTATATGTACAGATGTATATTTTTTCTGTCTTTATTATTAAATGTTCGAATAAATAAAAAAATAAAAACATTATTATTAAAACGCCCGCTGTACTTTAGGATAATTTTGACTGCTATGAGGAAATGTTTTTTTTTTTTAATCTGAAGGTGCTTTACTGCTCTGTTTCCGATTATGTGTCAAACTTATTAATAGATGTGTGTTTTGTTTCTTATTGTACTTGCCTAATGCATGATGACTTGGTGTGAACGTATTAAAAAGAAGAATGTTGTGGTTTTGGGTATCACCTGTTTGTTTTTCTTATCTCTAGCTTCCTTTTTCATAGCTGTCATTTTAATTAAGCTGAATGACTTGATTGACTGCAGTCTTTATTATTATTCTACTTTTTATAGGTTGTCAATCATCTAAAACTAAAGGTGTGGACTCAAGGGGGACTCAACACATTAAATCTGACCTAACCCTAACCCATGATTGTGGGGGAGAATTCGATGTTTTAAAGTTCCTAACACACAAAACTTTTCCACATCAGAAATGTAGTTAACCCTAACCCTCAAGGGACTTAATTAAAAAGATCTAACTCTTAATCCCTGGGCCATATGTCGGGGTTGCCTGGAGAATCCAGCCTCACCGCTGTACCAGCGGATGAGTCTGGTCGCCCCCGAGTCAACTGGATTTCTAGGGCGGAGCAAAGCTCACCTAACAGACAGCGGAGGGAACCAATCAGAGAAGAGCATAAAGGCTTCGAGTGCCGTGAGCTGTTGGGATTTCTCTTGCGCTGTCATCTGCCGGTAAGGGCAGACTGCACTGCCTTGACCATCTTGAACACAACTATTGACGTGATGTCTTTTTGGTAAATTAAAACGGCCTTTACTGGTGAATGGAACAAACTCTCGGTTTTCCGGTGCGCCATGTTGTTTATCCTTCCGTCGCGCTGCCTAGATCCATGCGCGTTGCGCACAGCAGGGACGTTGTTAGCAAAAAACACGTGACTGAAATAAACTATTTTCATTGCACGGTACATTCTGGATTTTGAGGGAAATGCCCTTGGAGGGTGTGGCGACCAGACTGATATTTCTCTGTGTAAAAATACAGAGATATTTATCTCTGGACTTTCCAGGCAAATGTTGGGGGGTCCTCTAAAAAAGACAAACCCAGGCACATGTATTTGATAGAAATGTTTCCAATAAATAAAGGAATTAGGAGAAATTTATATTTAATTTACAGTTTGATAAATAGCATGGTTTTAACATACTTTTACTATGATGTCACTGTGTCGAACAATAGGGGGTCCTTGAAATATTTGCATACCGATAAGGGGTCCCTGTCCTTAAAAAAGTTTGAAATCCCTTGGTTTAGGGAATGCTTTGTGTTGGTCTGAGTCTGAGGCGCCAAGTGATAAGGTCACACAAACTTGCACAAACTTAATAATTTTCTCTGTCTCAGCACAGATCTCTGCCTCATCTCTAACGTCTCCAAGGCGCAAAGATGAAAAAAAAAATCTGATTGAATTGCTCATTTGTGTGTCAAAATAATGTTTTTCTAAATATGTTTGTACGCATGCACACTTTAGAAACCCAGAAACGGCAGATTTACTGATTTACGGCCACAAGATGGACGCTATTGTTTAACTTGAATCCGTTTTGAGTCGTATTGATGTTTACAGCTTTAACTCCAAAATTTCAAGATTGTTCACCTCAATGACGGCTACAACTACTAAGATTCTCTCTTTAGCAATGAACATTATTATTAAAACGCCTGCTGTACTTCCAAGGTTTAGGACAATTTTGACTGCTATGAGGAAATGTTTTTTTTTTTTTAATCTGAAGGTGCTTTACTGCTCTGTTTCCGATTATGTGTCAAACTTATTAACAGAGGTGTATTTTGTTTCTTATTGTACTAATGCATGATGACTTGGTGTGAACGTATTAAAAAGAAGAATGTTGTTGTTTTGGGTGTCACCTGTTTGTTTATCTTATCTCTAGCTTCCTTTTTCATAGCTGTCATTTTAATTAAGCTGAATGACTTGATTGACTGCAGTCTTTATTATTATTCTACTTTTTATAGGTTGTCAATCATCTAAAACTAAAGGTGTGGACTCAAGGGGGACTCAACACATTAAATCTGACCTAACCCTAACCCATGATTGTGGGGGAGAAATTTATTTAACTCTAACCCCTAACCCTCAAGGGACTTCAATAAAAAGATTTAACTCTTAAGCTATTTCCTTGGTATACCAAACGGGTATCTCAGAGCCAATTTCACAGTTTGTTAAAGACGAGAACTTCAAATAACCAAGAAGCGTACGTGCAGGTTCAACAGGTCAACATATTTTTGTGAAATATAATACTTCAACAGGATGTCTGTGGTTGAAACTCAGCAATACTCTCGTCTCATGTTACCCACTTCCTGGATCATAATTAACACTCTTTAAACCTTACATATCAACATTATACGTAAATATAAAACAATTTCAAAAAAGAAGAAGTGAACACAGGCGGCAGGTCGAGGGGTGAAGTCCTAACAAATTAATAGGTGCTTAAATGATATTAAATGAAAGAAATGTCCAACAACGCCACTGGGACTGACCCAAAAAAATAAAATGAGAATAACCTAAAGTGCACAGGTAAGTAATGACGGCAGAGGCAATAGTTCTATTTAGCATATTAACATTTTTTTTAAAGATGTAACCACGTCCAACTGGGGTCTGAAATATCCTTTAACAGTTCATTAAGGAGATCAGTTTGTTCGTTCACAATTCCAGAACCAGGAAGTACGATCACATTTCAACCTGGACAGACTCAAACAGACAAAATGATGCGATTAATGATGACATTTATTGTTACAGGTTTGGCGCTTAGGCCCCGGCAGAAAACAATGTGCATGCGATAAATGATGAGCTGTTGGAGTAGGAGATTTCCCCCCGGAGCCTAGACACTGGTGGTGGTTGAGAGGAAGAAGGTGGAAGTTGAGGTGGAGATGGGGAGGAGGAGGGTTGCGATGAGACGAAATGACGCTTGCGACAGCTGAAGCCAAGAGCAGACGTTGAGCTGCTCTTTTGAATGTGGCTCTGACGCCCTGATAGGCTGAGAAGGAGGAGGAGAGCTGAAGCTGATTGAACAAGCTGCGCAGAGCGAGACATGATTGGATCTGAGATGAAGTGCAGGTGTGCTGATTAGGCAGAAGCTGGTATAGTCTTCCAGGCTGAATTTTCGCTCCTTAGCTCCATTAGTCCTGTGCTTAGGTCTTTGCACTGGCTTCCAGTGGCTCAGAGAATAGACTTTAAAACAGCTCTGATTGTTTTTAAATCAATCAATCAATCAATCAATTTATTTTTGTATAGCCCAAAATCACAACAACAGTCGTCTCTGAGGACTTCCCAAGATTATTAATTTTAGCAAATATGAATAATAGGAAATCAAAATAAAACAATACATATTCAATAAAACAATAAACATTCAATGAAACATTTGATCAAGCAGATTATTAGTAGAGCAGATGAATGATTGTCCAGAACATCCCCTGTCCTTAGACCCTCCTTCTCGGCAAGGAAAAACTCAAAAAAAACCCTAAGGGAAAAAGAGAAACCTCGAGGAGAACCACAGTGAAGAAGGGTTCCACTCCCATATCTAATCCCAAATCTATCCATGGACTAGCACCAAGATACATCTCAGACATGCTTGTGCCTTATGAACCATCTCGTGCTCCGAGGACGTCAGGGACCGGCCTCCTGCTGGTGCCCAGAGTCAGGACTAGATATGGAGAATCAGCGTTTCAGCTTCATGCAGCTAAGATCTGGAATAATTTGCCAGAGATTGTGAGACAGGCCTCTTCTTTGGCTGTTTTTAAGTCCGGGCTCAAAACGGTCCTTTTTAAACGTGCTTTTGATTGAAATATTTTATTATTGTTTTACTGTTTTATTGTTTTTATTGTATTTTTATGCATATTTATATTCTGTGTTGTTGTATTTTAATGTTGTAAAGCACTTTGAGTTGCAAAGTGTATGAAAGGTGCTTTATAAATAAATTTATTATTATTATTATTTTTTAACGCGGTCTTCACTCAGAATTCAAGCTCCTTGAGTTCTTGCGACGCCACTCCCGGGCACGTGCGTCGTCGTTTACTATTTCGTTTTCGCGATTTTCCTCCCCCGAAGTACAATTCCAATAAGTCCCTCGCCGGGACTTCGTCTCTCGGCTCGGGCCTAATAATAATAAATGAGATAGGCTAATAAAAATGCACTCAAAAAGTATTACAATGCATTAAACAAATGCAATCATAAAAATATAAAACCATAATTTTATAAAAATAGCACAAAAATTGTTTAAATACAAATAAGAACAAATTCAGTCAGACACATGATTGCATTTAGAATGCAAATGTCATGTATATGTACTTTTGTTGTTAAGCCATAGAATGGCACTATTGATTTTAAGTAAACAAAAGGCACATTTTGCATTTTTTACACTTTCTGTAGCTGTGGTGATGTTCAAACGAACCACATGTTCAATGATGACTTTATCAGTTTATAAGCTAAAAAGTTGAAAAAATGTCTTGAGTTATGCTTCTTTATGAAATCTTATCCATTTAGTTCAATAAAGCCTATTTTTGACATATTTGTTGCCTCTTTAACATTTCTGGTAAAAGTGCACTTGGTATAGAACAAATTTAACTAATCAAATGGCGCTTTGGGCAGAAAAAAAATCGCAACTTTTAGAAAAATTGCCTGCGAAATCAGGTCATTTAGACCGCAACAATCACAAAAACTGCCAGTGAAATCCTGGAGGGACTGGATATTGTAGCTCACGTTTTCTCAATTTTATTCCATTTTGTTTCAATTGTTCCACTCATCCATTGAAGAATTATACACATTTGGGTATCATAAAACAATTCTGCAATTTGGGTAATCCCAGCCCTCCATTTTCCTTAGGTTGTGTTAAAAACCTTCATTTTAAATCTCTGTTTCCTGTTGTTCTAAATGAAATCTGCAATCATTTTGTTCCATGCATAGAAATGTGTTTTAGACAATGGAAATGGCCTTGTTTGAAACAAACAAAATTACTGGGGTAAAACCATCATTTTTATAATCTCAATTCTCGTTAATATTCAAACAATTCTTATTTAGATCCATTCTTATCTTTTTTCCAAGTACACCATAATTATGATCATATAGTTCCTGCAAGTTTTGAGAAATATTCAGCCCTAGGTATCTCAGTTTTATTGAATCCCAATTAAATTTAAATGCATCTTTCAGAGTTTGATTAATTGGATGACCTTTTGTTATTGATTCACATTTACCTTTGTTAATTCTGTAGCCAGACACTGTACTATATTCATGGATCGTTTTCATTAACTCTGGCAGTGATGTATCTGGAAGGGTGAGGTATATAACGCTATCGTCTGCATACAATGCTAACAGGTGTATGCTAGCGGCTAACGGGTGTATGCTAGCGGCTAACAGGTGTATGAAATGCTAGAATAAACAGGTGATGTTCACATGAGACTCCCAAAGACAAATCACAGCTGTCTCCGTTGTTTCCTTTTGGCCTAAAAACAAACAACAAACAAAAAGACTCATTAGTCCCGGTTCAGTCCTATTTCAGTCCAGATCATACCAGGATTTAGCCCTGGATTAGTCTGTCCCTGTCCTGCCGAATGAGCCTGATGGGCGCTGGTAATACAGAGTTTAACTCTATTACACCACCGGGGAGTTTTTACTTGTCGAAGACGAAAGCTTAAGGACAGAAGGAGAGTTTAAGGACATGAGGAGGGTCTAAGGACAGAAGGAGAGTCTAAGGACAGAAGGAGAGTTTAAGGACATGAGGAGGGTCTAAGGACAGAAGGAGAGTCTAAGGACAGAAGGAGAGTTTAAGGACAGAAGGAGAGTCTAAGGACAGAAGGAGAGTCTAAGGACAGAAGGAGAGTCTAAGGACAGAAGGAGGGTCTAAGGACAGAAGGAGGGTCTAAGGACAGAAGGAGGGTCTAAGGACAGAAGGAGGGACTCTTTAGTCCCAGCTGTAGTCCGGTCCGGTCTTTATTTCCAGTCCGGTCTTTAGTCCTGGTCCGGTCTTTAGTCCTGGTCTGGTCTTTAGTCCCGGTCCGGTCTTTAGTCCTGGTTCTTACCTGACAGAAGAGGAACAGGGCAGTGATGATGAAGCCCACATGGTAGATCACGGCTCTCAGGATCAGATGTGAGTCTGGTCTGATCTTTAGTCTGGTCTTTAGTCCTGGTCCTGGTCTTTAGTCCTGGTTCTTACCTGACAGAAGAGGAGCAGGGCGGTGGTGATGAAGCCCACATGGTAGATCACGGCTCTCAGGATCAGATGTGAGTTTGGTTCTGCACAAACATTTCACTTTAATCATCAAAAGTACATTTATGTGTCTTTAATTACAAATGAACTGTACCTCCAGGACCAATGTGAAGAGTCACGTCCTTTAGGTTTAGATTTGGATAGTTGTCAATGTAACCACAGGTGTAGTTTCCTGTGTGGGCGGGGCCAATGGCAGAGAACAGGAAGTGAGCAGAGTGATTGACAGCAGGCAGGGTGTAAGTCCCAGTGGGAGAAAACAGGATTAAATCTGTAGGGTAAAACGGTTCTACTAAAGAGCAGGAGACGGTGAAGTTTGCACCGGACCTCACAAGAGCCCTGTGGCCCTGGGACTGAGAGTCTGCTTCAGACGAGACCCAGATTCTGAGGTCTGGGTAATAATCTGTGAGAAAGAATAAAAATAAAAAAATAATTATAAATACCTTATCTCAGACAACCTGAAAGTTGTCTGAATAGAAGAAATCGTTTACTGCTAATACTATTGAAGACAAGATGAACATCGTGAATGAAATACCTCATCTCATATTTACTCTCAAATGATGGTTTATGCATCTGTGCTATGCTACGATGTTATGCATGTATCTGTTTGTGTTTAATGTGTGCAGTTTTCCACATCACATAGATACATATTTGAACAATGTACGTATGCTACAGTGTTGGACCGTCAGGGCCTGCAAAGCCTTCTCTGCTGGCCTAAAAACATCTAAATAACAAACTGATATAAATCATATTTAGTGCACGCATGCTTAATAATAATTCAATCATTACTTATCAGCTTCTTCGTAGCATTTCCCATCGTTTCACAGCTCAAACAACACTCAAAACAAGTCAAACATTACTAATTCTAGGCCCACGTAGTCCTTAGTATTCTAATTTAAGATGTATTTAAGATGAAATATTTGTCAAATTAATCACAACATTGCAGCAATCTCCCATTATAAACCAATTTTCCTGTATTTTAAAGCTCTTTGAAATGCTTAAAGTACAAACTCTGATAGAACATACATTCAAACTTGCCTTGTCTTTAGGAAAGTACAGCATCACTTATTTAATTTGATCTAAAATTGGATATATTGCCCAGCTCTAGTTCATACAGACCTAAGCAGGTTAGGACCAGTCTCTCCATGTCGTGGGTGGTGTTTGAGTCGTGGAGCAGACAGTGTTTGAGGCCAGTTCTCTGCTTCACACACTCAGACTCCAGCAGCCACACTGGCCTGTCGTTAACCTCATAACGAACACTAAGAGCCACGCCACAGCCCAGCTGTTGACACAGAGCAGATCCCAAGTCCAGGTCCAGGTCCAGGTCCACAGTGTTCACATATCTCCACTGGTCTTCATGTCTCAGCATCAGGAAACCTTGACAGTGTAATCCAAAGAGCCACAGCGTCACATCATCTGGAAACAAACACAAAACTCTACAGTGGAAGTGTTTTTGTGCTTCACAAATCAGACATTTGGATTATTACCTTTTCCCTTGAAATGCAACGGTTTTATGCAGAAGATTTATGACGATGAAAAGTGGACAAAGTCAGAGGATTGTTTACTTTATGTTTAAGTTTTTACCCTTCACCATTAGTTTACTCAAAGTTATATTTGAATTGATTCCTGCATGTTGGAGTAATCTTGTATTGTTCTCACCTACCACCTAGCCCCGCCCACTTGTCTGTATTTACTTGTTATAATTCAAAAGATTAAAACTCAAAGTGAAACACATATAGTTCAAAACTGTCCCAGAGACACTTTCCAACAATAATAATTAGTTATTATTTTATTTTAAAATCTATTTCTTGTTGGGGCGTGGCCTGCTGAGGGGAAAACATCTGCCTCACCATAATAAAGAACAGGAAGCTAAAGTGTTTACTTCTTTTAAGACGTTTTCTGGTGAAATAAATGTATTTGTAGCACAACTAATTCAAGTCGAGTTACAACCAGGTTTAAATGGAGGTTACTGATGTGGCGTTGTCAGACAAAGATGCTAAAAGACGTTAGGCACTAGCATCACGTTAGCATTTAGCTTTACTTTACTTTCTTTATTTAAAGGACAATGTGCAGTTACATTAAAAAGATGGCTGCACCAGAGTTAGCACAGAGCTACTTTCCATCTGTAGTCCTTCACAAACAACAGTTACATACAATAAGAAAACATAAAATAAAAGCCTTTAAGAAAATGTACAACAAAATTACACCCATATTCAGTAAAAGTTCCATTAGAGGTTACAAAAATAGCAAAAATTAATCCTTAATCCTTCTTAATTGTGAATTAATGCCGACACTGCTGGTTTTCCAATAGTAATTTCTTGACATTGCATGAAAAATATCTCATATCAGAGGAAAGCTTCAGATTCTGCGGGAGTTTGTTCCATTCTTTAATGGCTTTGAAAGAAAATGCTGTTTGTGCAAAGACCGAGCTACGTTTAGGTAATCTGCAGTCATTGTGACTTGTGGACCTGGAGGTCCTGGTTGTCTGCTCAGAGCAGAGCTGGACAAATGTTTTCAATGGGGGAGGCGCAATGTTATTTACAATTTTAAAGATTAGTCGCACATTTGAGTAGATAATTAAATTATCAAAGTTTAGCATTTTATTTTGTGTAAGTATTGGACAATGATGGTATCTCAGAGGTTTTTTATCCAAGACTTTTACAGCCTGATTATATAGAGATTTTAGAGGTTTTATTGTTGTCTCACATGCTTGTGACCAACAAGATATACAATAATTAAGATGAGAAATAATCATTGCGTCAAGGTACACTTTTGCAGCGTTGTGGGTCAATTTGTTTCGAATGTGTCTAAAAACCGACAAACTGTATTTAACAGTATTAGACACTTTTTTAACGTGTTTTTTAAAACTAAAATTTGGATCCAGAACAACTCCTAAAAATTTAAATTCCTCTACTGTTTTGATTTGTCTTGTATTTATATAAATAAATGGAAAGGAGGACTTCTTTTTTTGTGTTTTGGTAAAATACATTGCCACTGTTTTGTTTATGTTCAAAGTGAGAGAAGCAGATTGTAACCAGTGCCAGATGTTTTCCATGACATTAGTTAGTTTTTTTGCCACACTGGTTGCATCACTTCCATGTACATAAACAACGGTATCATCCGCATACATTTGGATGTCCACATCATCACAAACTGTAGGAAGATCGTTTATATAGATCGCAAAAAGCAATGGCCCAAGTACGGAGCCTTGTGGGACACCCATATTACTTGCCTTAGATGTTGAAAGCTTTGAACTAATGCGTACACACTGGACACGGTCACTGAGATATGATTCTATCCACTGCAGTGCACTTTGAGACAGATTGTAATGAGTGAGCTTCCTCAGTAGCACTGAGTGGTTGACCGTATCAAAAGCCTTGCTTAGGTCCAGAAATACAGAACCGACCACTCCGCCCTTGTCCAGCTTTGCCTTTACTGTCTCTATAAAATAACAGCATGCAGTTTCGGTGGAGTGGTGTTTTCTATATCCAAATTGCATGGGATGTAGTAAATTGTTTTTGGAGAGATGTTCTTTTAATTGTTCAGCAATTACTCTCTCCACAACCTTTGAAACCACAGGAAGTATGCTAATAGGTCTATAATTGCATACATTCTGCTTGTCCCCTGACTTAAAAATGGGAGTAATTACAGCAGTTTTAAAAGCATTTGGAAATATGCTTTCCTCGATGGATTTGTTTGTAATATATGCAAGTGAAGTTACAAACATTTCTTTGTGTCTTTTCAGGAGGGCATTATCCATTCCCCAAATATCTTTACTTTTAGAGTTTGTAAAAGCCTGTAATATTTTATTTATTTCAAATTCATTAGTCAATTTAAAATGTAGCAAGTTTTGGTCATCTAAAATTTCCAAATCACAGTCTTTTCTAAGATTTCTAAAATCTTTGTTTTGAAGTCCAAGGTCTTTAACTGATTCTATAAAATAATTGTTAAAATGATTAGCAACTTTTAGAGCATCAGCCTCAAGATTCCCGTCAATAATAATTTCTAGTTTGTGACTACTTCGATTTTCCCGAGCAGTAAGTTTATTAATTGTTTGCCAGAGCTTTTTGGTATTTCCTTTTGCCTGTTCAATTAAGTTCAAGAAAAAATTAGCTTTATTCCTTCTTAATTGTGAAGTGACCTTATTTCTGAGCTCTTTATAACGTAATGTATCCGTCAGAAGGTCGGTTTTTAGGTGTTTTTTGAGAGCTGCGTCTCTCAATTTCATTAAATTCCACACTGTTTCATTGATCCAGGGTAGAGATGTTTTAATTCTCCTAGGTAACTCTTTTAAGTATTTTTGTATAAGGTCACAGAAGGATGTCATAAAGTCATTACTTGCAGCTTGACAGTTTTTACCACAAGTTATTTGATCCCATGAAATTTGTTGAATTTCATTTTGAAATAATGCCAAATCTCTTCTTGAAATACTGGAAGTCACTGTATTTAAGTTCATCCTACTTGCATTGTTATATCTTGTCTTTGATAATTTCCTGACTATTAAGGTAAGGTTATGGTCAGAAAGACCTGTAATTAGACTGTATGTTTTTGTAATTCGTTCTTCTTTATTTGTGAATATAAGATCAATCATTGTTTCTGAAGATTTAGTTATGCGAGTTGCAATCTTCATCATTTGCACCATATGAAATTTTGTTGTTAGTTGTTTTAATTTTTTACTACTACTTTTGTCTAGCCAGTTGATATTGAAATCTCCTAGCAAAATGGTTTCTTTATTATTGCACTTTTTAAGTATGTCCGTAAGATGAGTAAAAAATATGTCCTTTGCTGTAGGTGGTCTGTAAAGAACAATAACCATAAATGACATTTCTGGTGAAAGTCTTATGGTTATTCCCACACATTCCAAAAAATCACTGAGATTTTCAATTATTTTACAGTCAAATTTCTCTTTCACATATATCATTACACCACCACCTTTTCCCTCTTTCCGGTCACATCTAAAAACATTATAACCCTGAACATGAAAAGCGCTTTGTGGAGTTGATGGCTTTAGCCAAGTCTCTGACAAACAGAGGTAATCCAAATTGGAGTCGGTCAGCAGATGTTCCAATTGCTCAGTCTTTGACACAACACTTCTAATATTCAAATGTCCACCAAGAATCCCCTTTGGTTTGACTTTAGGCTCCCAAAGTATTTTTGCATGGTTTACTGTTTGAAATAATCTGATTTTTTTTTGTTTTGAAGCTGCTCTCTCTGTACCAGTGTCCAATTGACGCCGCCTCTTTCTCTGAGTGTGCTTTGTTGACCCTTGAAGGGTTAGCACTCTGTCGCTGACCTGATTTGGTAGGTCAGGTAGCTGAAGTGCAGGGCCTGGCAGGTGTAAACCAGGCGGTTGAGGTGGCAGGCCCAGCAGGTGTAAGCCAGGCGGTTGAGGTGGCAGGCCCAGCAGGTGTAAGCCAGGCGGTTGAGGTGGCAGGCCCGGCAGATGTAAACCAGGCAGCTGAAATGATGGCGAACCTGGCAGGTGTAAACCAGGCGGCTGAGGTGGCAGGCCCAGCAGGTGTAAACCAGGCGGCTGAGGTGGCAGGCCCGGCAGGTGTAAACCAGGCGGCTGAGGTGGCAGGCCCGGCAGGTGTAAACTAGGCGGCTGAGGTGGCAGGCCCGGCAGGTGTAAACCAGGCGGCTGAGGTGGCAGGCCCGGCAGGTGTAAACCAGGCGGCTGAGGTGGCAGGCCCGGCAGGTGTAAACCAGGCGGCTGAGGTGGCAGGCCCGGCAGGTGTAAACCAGGCGGCTGAGTGGCAGGCCCGGCAGGTGTAAACCAGGCGGCTGAGGTGGCAGGCCCGGCAGGTGTAAACCAGGCGGCTGAGGTGGCAGGCCCGGCAGGTGTAAACCAGGTGGCTGAGGTGGCAGGCCCGGCAGGTGTAAACCAGGCAGCTGAGGTGGCAGGCCCGGCAGGTGTAAAAAAGGCAGCAGGCCTGGCAGGTGTAAACCAGGCGGCTGAGGTGGCAGGCCCGGCAGGTGTAAACCAGGCGGCTGAGGTGGCAGGCCCGGCAGGTGTAAACCAGGCGGCTGAGGTGGCAGGCCCGGCAGGTGTAAACTAGGCGGCTGAGGTGGCAGGCCCGGCAGGTGTAAACCAGGCGGCTGAGGTGGCAGGCCCGGCAGGTGTAAACCAGGCAGCTGAGGTGGCAGGCCCGGCAGGTGTAAAAAAGGCAGCAGGCCTGGCAGGTGTAAACCAGGCGGCTGAGGTGGCAGGCCTGGCAGGTGTAAAAAAGGCAGCAGGCCTGGCAGGTGTAAACCAGGCAGCTGAGGTGATAAAGAAGGCATCTGACAGGGTGATATTGTAGCTAAGGTACAAGACTTCAGATGTAGCAGGGGTAGCAGTAGTGTCCCACTTGTTTGCTGTGGTGATAGCGAGGTTAGTAACTGCTGCTGTGCTCCTACCAGGTGGTTTGTGTGGGGTAATTGAGGCCCAGGATTTACTTCAATATCACCGGCCAAAATGAGTAGAATCACCAAATTAGTCACACCCAGAGATGATGTTGATAAGCGTGGTAGTTCTTTTTACCTGGGGGATGCCTTGCCTTGCTATTATCCAAATATCCTGTGAAGAAGAGAAGCTGACTCCTCTTGGCTGGATACAGAGTCAAATTTTGTGTCTGTTGAACATCACAGGGTGGATAAAATCCCAAGAATTAAACCAGTTTCACTGCAACGTCCTCTGCTGCTTCAGGTGTGAAAGCCTGTCATTTCAGAAGTCCAAAGCGATCGTAGGAAGCATTAGCTTTTGCATAGTCTCCATGGTTACGAGAAAAACAGACGTCTTCTTTTCACAAATGTGACAGTACTCAACTTACGTCTGCTGAACACCAGAGGCCACACGTCCCAGCCGGCCGAAATCCAAAGCTGCCCCGCCAAAAACCGAGCCAAAACCAAAAAAATTTCAAAAAGTGCTCAGTGCTTCCAGAGAGACAGCAAGAGAGCAGCCAGCCACTTCGTTTTCAAAAGATGCACAACTCGCTCGCACAGCTCGCAGCTACCGTTAGCCTTGTTGGATTTATTTACATACTTGGAAGGTTGAATCACTTTATTTATCCCCATGTCTTCGTGTCTGTATTTGACACAATAAATCTCCTAAAGTCCATGTTTGCTGTTGATGTTTTGAGCAGTGAGTGGTAAAACTGTTGTTCTGATTCACTCTGTGTTAACTTCCCCTCGGAGTCCGTTAGTGGGCGTGGCCTTTTGCCGACTGTATCCATAGTTACATTTAAAATGAAGAGGCGGGGCTTATCAGTTCTGCAGTTTTGAACAGGAAGTCATGTGTTTTACGATGAACTGTAAATGTTCTAGTTTCTTACTAAAAAGTTGGAAAAAACACAACAGGTCTCTTTTAACTAATTATTTCACTGTAGAGGTTCTGCACTGACATCATTTTATTCTAAAAAAGCTTAGCAACTTTAGAATCAGTGGCATTTCTTCAGTGTATTTCTTTGTTGTCGTGGCAACGGCCTGTCTGTAACAACAGTTGATGATTTAGGACATTTTAACTCAAAACATCTTTTTTAAGAAGAAAAAGGTCATAAGATCAACTGTGTGTGATTTCAAAGCTAAAGTCTTGTTGTTTATCTGCTTTGCTACAACTGTTTATACGTCAGTTACAAACCCAGTGCTCAGTAGACTTGTTTATCAAACTAGAGAAACAAGAGAAAATGTCCTTTCTCTCCATTAACTCTCTCAGCATCCACACAGGTGTGTTCTACCTGTGCAGGTGTGTTCTACCTGTGCAGGTGTGTTCTACCTGTGCAGGTGTGTTCTACCTGTGCAGGTGTGTTCTACCTGTGCAGGTGTGTTCTACCTGTGCAGGTGTGTTCTACCTGTGCAGGTGTGTGTTCTACCTGTGCAGGTGTGTTTTACCTGTGCAGGTGTGTGTTCTACCTGTACAGGTGTGTTCTACCTGTGCAGGTGTGTTCTACCTGTGCAGGTGTGTTCTACCTGTGCAGGTGTGTTCTACCTGTGCAGGTGTGTTCTACCTGTACAGGTGTGTGTTCTACCTGTGCAGGTGTGTTCTACCTGTGCAGGTGTGTGTTCTACCTGTGCAGGTGTGTGTTCTACCTGTGCAGGTGTGTTTTACCTGTGCAGGTGTGTGTTCTACCTGTACAGGTGTGTTCTACCTGTGCAGGTGTGTGTTCTACCTGTGCAGGTGTGTGTTCTACCTGTGCAGGTGTGTGTTCTACCTGTGCAGGTGTGTGTGTTCTACCTGTGCAGGTGTGTGTGTTCTACCTGTGCAGGTGTGTGTTCTACCTGTGCAGGTGTGTGTTCTACCTGTGCAGGTGTGTTTTACCTGTGCAGGTGTGTGTTCTACTTGTGCAGGTGTGTTCTACCTGTGCAGGTGTGTGTTCTACCTGTGCAGGTGTGTGTTCTACCTGTGCAGGTGTGTTCTACCTGTGCAGGGGTGTGTTCTACCTGTGCAGGGGTGTGTTCTACCTGTGCAGGTGTGTGTTCTACCTGTGCAGGTGTGTGTTCTACCTGTGCAGGTGTGTGTTCTACCTGTGCAGGTGACATTAGCAGCAGTGGAGCAGAGCGTCTCAGAGCTCTCACAGTCCGTCAGTGCCGTCTCTGTTCCTCTGCAGTGAAACGTTCTCCTCACAGCAGAGTCCTGAGTGAACGGCGCCCCCTGGAGCTCAGACACACCTCCACAGTCCAGCTCTCTGCACAGAACCTCAGCCTCCGTCCGACCAAAACCCTCTGAGCACACCGAGGTCCAGGTCTGGTCTACGAGGACCTGAGGAGAACCAGAGCAGCGACCGGGACCAGGACCAGGACCAGGACTGGGACCGGGACCGCCAATGAGACGCACCGAGTCTGAGGAAGAGCACAAACACAACTGAAGAGAGGGAGAGAGGAAAGAGAAAGAGGAGAGAGAAAGGGGGGAGAGGGCATTGAGAGCATCTTGTCTTTTTCATGTATATGTTGGTTCTACTCTGTCAGTGTCCAGAACAGGTCCAAGTTGATCAGAGTTACAAATGTCTGTTCTAAAATAATTGGTCAACCAGTCAGACAGCTCTCTGTTCTGTGTGATCAGCAGGCTGTGAGGGTCGGTCTTAAGATTCTCAGGGACTCTTCGCATGTCTTGTTCCCTGCGTTTGAGTGGCTGCCGTCAGGGCGCAGGCTGCGTTGTGTCGGTTGTAGGACACAGAGGAGGAAGGCAACCTTCGTGCCTTCAGTTATCCAGCTTCTTAATGCTGAGCCATCCCTTCTTCAGCACTGTAAAACTGCACTTTAAACATGGGCTCATGTATGCATGTATGTATGTCAGTGTGAATGTTCATGTATATTTTATGTCTAATTTATTATTCTGCAACTCTCTGTCTTTTAATTGCCCCTCGGGGATAAATAAAGTGATTTATTATTATTATTATTATTATTATTATTATTATGAGAGGAGGAGGAGTGATGAGAGAGAGAGAGAGAGAGAGAGAGAGAGAGAGAGAGAGAGAGAGAGGAACAGGAAGAGGAGTGATAGGAGAGAGAGAGAGAAAGAGGTGTGAGAGAGGGAGGGAGAGAGAGAGGGGGGAGACAGAAAAAGAGGGAAGGAGAGAGAGAGAGAGGAACAGGAAGAGGAGTGATAGGAGAGAGAGAGTGAGGAGCTTTACCCTGTTGTGTGGTCAGATTTCTTTCCCAGCAGGACTAATTCCAGACCCATAAGCAAAGATCAGTATTGTGTAGTTGGTGTTGGGTTTCAGGTGGAGCAGCTCTGTGGACCTTTTGTGTCCCGGGACAAAGAACTGCCTCGACTCAGACAGAATGAACACAATAAACCTGTCCACACTTGCGCCACTGTAAGTCCAGGAGACTCGAGCTCTTCTCGACTGAACTTCAGAAAACGTCACAGATTCAGGAGCTGCCAGGTCTGAAAAGAGAAATGACTTTTGTGATGTTCCTCTAGAATCTCCTGCAGTTGTGTTTAGGCCGATGGAAGAGCTGATGTTCAAGTGCACAGATTCACAGATTAAACTACATTTGTCAGTTTGCATTATGGCTCTGTTCACTTTTCTCTAGTTTTCACCACTTTGTCTGTTTTGATGAGGTTTATAATTGTCTTTGTGTGACATGTAGAGATCATGCCACAACTGTTACCTAGCAGTCACATTGTAAATATGAGCCAAAATTCACATAAATGTATATGTAGTTTTGGTGTGGAGGCCTGTATGAGCAGGAAACACCTTTGTAACTCTACTAATGACATTCCAATTAGAAGTTTAAAGACGACTTTACAAATGCTGCATTTACTGGATCAGGTTTAAGCAGGGTCTCTGGCGGTGTAAAAATAAAACAGATTAGGTGGAAGTGTTTATTGAGCAACAGTTTTCCGATGGGGATCTGCCGTTACAGCCCGAGGCTTCATTCCTGCTTCAGCTGGTTATTCCTCCAAACGCTGCTCTAACCTCAGCGGCCCGTTACAGTCTCGTGATCAGCTGTTCGGGCTCTAGTTTGTTGCAGTAGTGGCTAATTGGAGCGGAGGGTTTGGGACGCTGACCAGCTTCCTTCTCTTCTGGCTCATTGCTGCTCTAAGTGCTACACACGCATCCAGAGAGGCCAAGAAGAAATCTCAAAGCCGCGCGAGTTGAGCCAGAGGCCGAAGGCAGCGCTGAGCGAGTTTAAAACTCACCTTCTTTGGGCCTTTTTTTTTTCACTGGAGGAAGCGGGCTTTCATATAAATGACACAGAGGTTAAGATTTGATGATAATATCTTTAACATTTTAATTCCTAATTGTTTAAACTCCAGGAAACTGTTTTAAAACTAAAATGACTGCAAATTCAACTTAAGTCATCTTCGTCGTTAGATTGGAAGTGAACAGCAGCAAAATGATGATAAATATTTAGCACAAAGACAATTACGCCAAGCTAAGTCAAAATGAGACAAACGTGATCGTCTGTCACTTGGACTCTAGGAGACTAACGGTGCGTTCACACCGGACAGCATTTTGGCGTATTTTCGTCCATTTTCAGTGTAAAGTCAATGTAAACTAGAGCATTTAAGCGTATTGGCGTCTGTGGCGTCAGTTGACCCGCGTTTAGGCGTCTGAAAACGCAGCGGATTAGAAGCTCAAACCTGCGTCCGCCGCAGGAGTTGGAAAAATCCATCTTTCACTAGTTGGAAGTCGGCGTCAGCCAATCAGAGACTCCACTCCTGTGTCATGTGACATGTTGTTCTCCTCTCACATCAAGAGGAAAGGACGACTGTTTACTGAAGTTTTTTAATCACTTTTTTAACGCCTCACATGGATCTATTAAAATGCTCGTTGTTTAAACCTGCTGTACAACGGGAGGAGCCGAGGACGGAGACAGCAAAAGGACACTGTCTGGAGGAGGAGACAGTTGTGTGATCAGGTAAGCTCCATTTTATAAATGCAACAAGCCTCTATTTCTCCTTCTCTCTCTCTCTCCTTCTCTCTCTCAGTGATCTGTCTACGAGCAACACAAAGCTACAAACAAGCGGGAGCTCGTTTAAACGCTTTGGGGCGTTAAAAGTGTCTTTTGTCCACCAAAGCCTTGACGCGCGTCGGAGCGTTTTGGAAGCTTATTGAGGCGTCAACAGCATTAATAACTGATGAAATGTAACGCGCGTTTAGGCAAGCTTTGACAAAAATAAAGTGTCCGGTGTGAACGCAGCATTAGAAACCAACTTGGGACCAGTTGTGTTTAAATAGGTTTAATAGAGTTATTTAGAGTGAACGAGCTCACGTGACTGTGGTTATTGGTTAATTACCATAAAAAACACTTGAGCCGTAAATGTACAGGCTGATGAAGTATTTTTTATGGTTCACTTTTAATGAGTACTTGTGCACGATGCTAGAAACCCTAAACTGCGGCTCACAGCTCAATAACTGACAAGTTTCTTTTACTTTTTAGGAAATGAAAAGGAGACAAAGTAAAGAACGACTTACCCAGCCTTTGTTTGATCCAACGACAGAAACACTGAGTGAGCTCGATCAAAATGTTTGGAAAACTGTTCAAGTCTTGAACATTAAAGACTTCAGGTGTATCCATCTCATTCTCAATGTAGTTTATCTCACTGTAATCTGCCTCTTTAACGGCAACGATCAACACTTTCACAACTTTGTTCCATAAAACTGTAACTGTGTCTTTGTTTATGTCTGGTGAGTTTCTGTCGCTGATCACAATCAGAGCATCAGGGGCATCGTCTCGACCTCCCGTCAGGAAAATAGTTTCACGGAGTTCCACAATGTTGCAGGTCAAGTCTCCAGGAGCAGCAGGACTTTGTGACAGACTCTGGACCGCACTGACCACAGACGACACGTTGTTATGGGTGTCCAGGTAAAACTCAATCTCAAGCTTTACACCACACTTCACCAGAGCAAACCGGACCAAATCGAGACCGACCACATTCAGGTTCTGGACCAGAGTCTCCAGGAAACGTGTGACTTTGGAGAAGTCTTCTGGAGGGATGTTGGTGAATCCATCCAGAACCAGAACCACATCAGCTGCGTGTTTGTCCGAGAGAGAGCAGTCTGCAGGAGACAAGACACAGTGAGCGGTCCACACACAGGAGACAAGACATTGTGTGTGGTCCACCAGGTACCACAGGAGACAAGACACAGTGAGCGGTCCACACACAGGTGACAAGACACAGTGAGCGGTCCACCAGGTACCACAGACAAGTAGGGCTGGGTACCGTTAGATTTTTTTCGAGACCGGTTCCTTAACGGTTCTTTTTTCGGTTCTTTTTTTTTTTATGTTAATTATAAGCCCAAAACTATTTGTTCCATCCTTTAACAATGTTACATTTGTCAAACTATATTTTAAAACACACTTTTAGTTTGTTCAGTTAACCTGCTACTCAAAAGCGCATTCAAATGAATCAGCTGTTCCTCATGTGGCTCCCACATGGAGCAAG
This sequence comes from Mugilogobius chulae, assembly GCA_038363315.1. Lineage (NCBI taxonomy): Eukaryota > Metazoa > Chordata > Actinopteri > Gobiiformes > Gobiidae > Mugilogobius > Mugilogobius chulae. The sequence continues at coordinate 37,863,007 of CM076398.1, forward strand.
TTAAGTTTCACTTTCACTTTCTCGCCACACGCGGCAGCTCTGCAACAAAGACGCGACAAGATTTGTTTTTGACACTTTTACCCTTCACTTTACCTGGAGACAAAAGGAGAAATGAAGAAGGCTGGATTCCATGTATTTCTTACTCAGACATATTTGGCTGCAGCACAGACGCCACAGCGGTACATTTGGGATTCTGTTTTCAACTACAGCGACGCGCAGGAGGATGTTACGGCAAAGGTTTGGATTATATTTTGTTTGGCGTCATTCTTCTGCGTAAACTTCAGGCTTTGACTTGATTACGAAGAGTTATGAAGCTCAACACGCAGACTTTTGACAGAAAGGCTCCACCGGAGATGTGCTTTATTGAAAACGGATCCGTCGTTTCTTCTTTTTAAGAAGGTAAGCGGACACACTGCGGTTTGTTTGTAACATTGCAGCTGCAGGGCTCGGTCTGTTTGGGAGAAGTGAGACGTGAATTGTGCCGCTAGTTTGTGCAGGCGCAGTAAGGTCACGCGGTTGGTTTGGGAGAAAGAAAGAAGGTCCACACGTACTGCAGGAGACAAGACACAGTGAGCGGTCCACACGTACTGCAAGAGACAAGACACAGTGAGAGGTCCACCAGGTACCACAGGAGACAAGACACAGTGAGAGGTCCACCAGGTACCACAGGAGACAAGACACAGTGAGAGGTCCACACACAAGAGACAAGACACAGTGAGAGGTCCACACGTACTGCAGGAGACAAGACACAGTGAGAGGTCCACACACAAGAGACAAGACACAGTGAGCGGTCCACCAGGTACCACAGGAGACAAGACACAGTGAGAGGTCCACCAGGTACCACAGGAGACAAGACACAGTGAGAGGTCCACACACAAGAGACAAGACACAGTGAGCGGTCCACACGTACTGCAAGAGACAAGACACTGAGTCATTCATAATCATTCTCAGCACAGAACACAAAATCAACGACTCTGGGAACAGTTTGGACAATCTTAATTTAATCTATATTTTGTGTCACTAGGACAAGTATTGGCTGAACCACGAACACAAACAGCTGATGAACTGAGGGGCAGTTTATACGACAATGAGTTTTCACAAATCCCAGACGTTTCGATGTCAGATTGTTTTCTCTTTTACACGACAACGAGCTCCGTGTCCATTGAATCGGCGTTAAACTGGACACGATAACTGTAAAGTTTTACACTCGACCAGACAAACTCGATTCTGCTCTGAAGCCGTTTGTTTACTGCAGAGAGAAGACGTACCTGTTTGAGCGTCCTCCGTGTTCTGAGCCCAAGTCCCTAAAAATAATCACAAATGTTCCTTTAGAATCTGTTATTATTTTATATTCAGTTCACTGAGGTTTGTACGAACATGGCACAGTCTGATAAATGTGTTTCTTCATGACTCTGATATTGTTCTCACTGTGAAACATTCTCTAACGATGTTAAAAGAGGATTTTAATAAAGTAACTTCACTACATTTGCTCCTTCAGATAGAATTTAGTTTATTTTCTTCAAAACACCTATTTAAATGTTTTATTATGGTGGTGATGAAGGGCAACACATACACACTAATTGCTCATACACCTGCAAATTCAAAAACACGTACATGAATTCAAAAAACACAACAAACGCAAAATAAAAAAAAACAAATGTGCACACAAATTCAGAAACACAATTTTAAAAATATGTCCGTGTTGCGTCTCTCTGTTGACCAGCAGCGCGCACAAAGCGGTATTTCTTTCTCGCTACGTAATATTTTGAAGACAGCGGAGAGAGCGCGAGTCCGTTCGGGTCCCGAGGTGTTTGGACTGACCGCCCGCTCCCGCCCGAGGCAACGTTAAAACCGCCCGATCCCGAGGGTTTGCTCACGGGTCCCGATGCAGGTCTCTACTCTGCACCAAACTCCGTGGAAATGCGCTTACCTTGAATTAGCATCATGACCGGAGAGAAAAGTTGTGCAGTCTCTCGTCTTCTGTTGTTTTTGCTGCTCCACATACAATTCTACAAAAGTATATATAAAAAAAAAACTTACCTGAAAAGCAGAGAAACAGGAGCAACAGCAGACCTCCAGGATCCATGAGTGAACGAGACATATTCACTCGAACCAGAACAGGTCTGAACCGGGTCTGAACCGGTTCTAAAGCCGGTCTAAAGTCTGGTCTGAACCAGGTCTAAAGTCTGGTCTAAAGCCGGTCTAAAGTCTGGTCTAAAGTCTGGTCTAAAGCCGGTCTAAAGTCTGGTCTGAACCGGGTCTAAAGCCGGTCTAAAGTCTGGTCTGAACCGGGTCTAAAGCCGGTCTAAAGTCTGGTCTGAACCGGGTCTAAAGCAGGTCTAAAGTCTGGTCTGAACCGGGTCTAAAGCCGGTCTAAAGTCTGGTCTAAAGCAGGTCTAAAGTCTGGTCTGAACCGGGTCTAAAGCAGGTCTAAAGTCTGGTCTAAAGCAGGTCTAAAGTCTGGTCTGAACCGGGTCTAAAGCAGGTCTAAAGTCTGGTCTAAAGCCGGTCTAAAGTCTGGTCTGAACCGGGTCTTAAGCCGGTCTAAAGCAGGTCTGAACCGGGTCTAAAGCAGGTCTGAACCGGGTCTAAAGCCGGTCTAAAGCAGGTCTGAACCAGGTCTAAAGCAGGTCTAAAGTCTGGTCTGAACCGGGTCTAAAGCAGGTCTAAAGTCTGGTCTAAAGCCGGTCTAAAGTCTGGTCTAAAGCCGGTCTAAAGCAGGTCTGAACCGGGTCTAAAGCAGGTCTGAACCAGGTCTAAAGCAGGTCTGAACCGGGTCTAAAGCCGGTCTAAAGTCTGGTCTAAAGCCGGTCTAAAGCAGGTCTGAACCGGGTCTAAAGCCGGTCTAAAGTCTGGTCTGAACCGGGTCTAAAGCCGGTCTAAAGTCTGGTCTAAAGCCAGTCTAAAGTCTGGTCTAAAGCAGGTCTGAACCGGGTCTAAAGCCGGTCTAAAGTCTGGTCTGAACCGGGTCTAAAGCCGGTCTAAAGTCTGGTCTGAACCGGGTCTAAAGCCGGTCTAAAGTCTGGTCTGAACCGGGTCTAAAGCCGGTCTAAAGTCTGGTCTGAACCAGGCCTAAAGCCGGTCTAAAGTCTGGTCTGAACCGGGTCTAAAGCCGGTCTAAAGTCTGGTCTGAACCGGGTCTAAAGCAGGTCTAAAGTCTGGTCTGAACCGGGTCTAAAGCAGGTCTGAACCGGGTCTAAAGCCGGTCTAAAGTCTGGTCTGAACCGGGTCTAAAGCAGGTCTGAACCGGGTCTAAAGCAGGTCTAAAGCCGGTCTAAAGTCTGGTCTGAACCGGGTCTAAAGCAGGTCTAAAGCCGGTCTAAAGTCTGGTCTGAACCGGGTCTAAAGCCGGTCTAAAGCAGGTCTGAACCGGTCTAAAGCCGGTCTAAAGTCTGGTCTGAACCGGGTCTAAAGCAGGTCTGAACCGGTCTAAAGCCGGTCTAAAGCAGGTCTGAACCGGTCTAAAGCCGGTCTAAAGTCTGGTCTGAACCGGGTCTAAAGCCGGTCTAAAGTCTGGTCTAAAGCCGGTCTAAAGTCTGGTCTAAAGCCGGTCTAAGTCTGGTCTAAAGCCGGTCTAAAGTCTGGTCTGAACCGGGTCTAAAGCCGGTCTAAAGTCTGGTCTGAACCGGGTCTAAAGCAGGTCTGAACCGGGTCTAAAGCAGGTCTGAACCGGGTCTAAAGCAGGTCTGAACCGGGTCTAAAGCAGGTCTGAACCAGGTCTAAAGCCGGTCTAAAGTCTGGTCTAAAGTCTGGTCTAAAGCCGGTCTAAAGCCGGTCTAAAGTCTGGTCTAAAGCCGGTCTAAAGCCGGTCTAAAGTCTGGTCTAAAGCCGGTCTAAAGCAGGTCTGAACCAGGTCTAAAGCCGGTCTAAAGTCTGGTCTGGCTGCTCCTCTGTTATGTATCTTTCTTATCTTTCTTATTCTTCCTGTGTGACGTCTAAACTTTATCTGCAAAAACACAAACTAAATCTTAATCTCGTGCATCTGCCTCTAAATGTTGTGAAAGAATCTTTATATAATTTAATATTTGTGCAGCGATGAGCCCAAAGACGAGACGCTGCAGTAAATTCAATCAAGTCAAACGTAGCAGCTGTGCTTTGAGGCAGACGTAGGTTTGAACGGACTGGAGTCAAGATAAAGGTTAAATGGAAGAAGTCGTCAGTTTAATGATCAGCTGACAAAGAAACATTTTGTTAAGACGCCGTTACAAGACCTTTTACTCAACCTTTACTCTTCTGTTAAAATTCAAATAAAAGGCTTTGTTCAAGTTGTTTTCTGTCTGAATCTAACTTACTTAAAGATGACCTGAAATTAGTTCTAAACCTGAATATGTTGACTTCATTTTTAGGTTTAGGTCACTTCTGTTGCTTTAAGTTTAAATTTACACCAATATCTTAGAGTTTTGCTAAATGCCCATTATCTCAGCAAACACCTTTAAAAGGAACCCCGAGAATTTTTAAATGTTTGTTTTCAAGTTTTCCTTATATCATCAAAGATATAAATACACACAAAAAATCTGAAAAATCAACCGTTTTATTAAACTTTTAAGAAATATATTTTCACGGAAGACACCATCATTGTTTACAACACAGTGCATTATGGGTAGTATGACGTCGAATCATGTAACTACGAGGAAAGTTATGAAAGCTTACCACATTCTCCTTGTTTCCTCCCGAGACAAAATCACAACCAAAAGTAGGGCTGTGCCATTAATCGAAAAATCGAGAGATCGAATCGTTACAAATCGTCAATTATTTGGTGGTGGGTTTTGAATCAAAAGATCGAAAACTGAACTTTTGTCAATAAAAATGTGTAGTTTGTAGCAAAAGTCAATCTTAGAGACAAATAGTGATATAAAGCTTCAAAAAAATCGAATAAATGGGACATAATAAAAGTTTTAGTTTTATTCGTTCATGAATGGCATTTTTCATTTGTTTTTGAAAAGGTTAAGCTAAATCGAATCGAAAATTGAGATCGATCGATATTTATTTTTTTATTTTTATTTTACCTTTATTTTGCCAGGCAAAACATTAAGAACAAATTCTTATTTACAATGCTGGCCTGGTGTGCAAAAGCACCAAGGGAAGGGGAGAGGGAGTCAGACTAAACACACAAAACAATCATTAGTAAAACAAACAGAAATATAGATAAATACATAAAAATGACCTTCAGTTAGTACAGTGGTCCTCACTATTTTTTAATGAAGAGCCACATTGACGGACCAAAGAGAAGGGGAGAGCCGCAAAATATCAAACATAAAAACAAACAAAAAACAGGCCAGCGCAAACTAGAACTTGGAACTCAAATGTGTGTTTGTATGTGTGAAAATAAAGCACAAATGTGCAGATAAAAATTCATTTAAATTCAAATTAAATATTATTGTGTGTGTTATAAAAATAGGGATTTCAATTTGACTTGTAGCTTCTTTAATATATATTTTATATTACCACGGTCAGGTCAATTTACATTTAATATAGCAAATTACAAACATTTGTTGTCATTTTTTAAACAATCAGTGTTTTGCATAATGAGCCTGATGTAGTTTAAATCTAACATGCATCACATTATCCAACCAACCCAACCACACTGTACTTACTATTCAATATGTCTACACTTCATTCTTATTATTTTAAATAAATATTAAACTGATGCTTTTCTGTTCACACTGTGACGTGCTAGCTCCGCCCCCTTTCCCTCTCACACTGATGCTGCTGCTGCGCTGACAGAGAGACAAGACAAGTGTGTTTTTCTCCCTTTGGCCTGGGTCATACATGAAATAAACCTAAATACCTCTTTGCGGACACTATTTAACAAAGTTTAATTGTGGAAAAACTCTCCGCTGGACTGCGTTGTTCGCGAACGCGCGTAGGACTAGATTTTTCCCGATCAACTTTTAAAGTGTTTAGAACTAATTATCTCCGCCAATATTGATCGTATCACTACGAAATAAAAACAGGGACAGAGTTTAGACTCTTCTCTCTCAGAATATGTCCGCTACAAGTCTGTGTGTGGACGAGACATTTTACTACAGCTGCTCAAAGATACGTGACTTGATGTGAGAAGGAGAGCTCGTGCGTCCTGTGGCTGCAGTGGAAAACCATTTGGCACAATCTGAGCGCGTCACTTCATTCATTTCTTAGATCGCCAAAACATTTATTTTGCTTAATATAAGGGTGAGCTCGCAGCTCCGTGCATGTCTAAAAGAATGTAGCTATACAATGTGGTTCATTTGGTCAATGGGCTGCAGGGTGAAGCAGTAGATGCAGCGCTGAAAAAGAACCAAACTAAGAGCGCGCTTGTTGTGTGAAATGTGATCTTGCCGAATCTTGCTGAGAGCCGCCAAGGAAGGCTCTAAGAGCCGCATGTGGCTCGCGAGCCGCGCAGTGAGGAACAGGGAGTTAGTAAAACATTTACATGAGTCTTTAAAAATGTCCCTCACTTTACATTTAAAAACAGAAAGAGAAATTTTAGAATCTAGTTTAAGAAAATTTTGAGCCAAATTCCAATCATTAGCTGCGGCATATCGAAATGACATGAGGCCATGATTAGCTGTGAGGAGCGAGTGTTGTATCTGGAGGAGGTTTCTTGTTGTAACAGCTGACTCAGATAAGCGGGTGCGAGTCCTAACACGGTTTTAAATATGAACGTGAGCCAGTGAATGTGGCGACGAGTCTGCAGCGAGAGCCAGTTCACCTGAGAGTACAGCAGACAGTGTGTGTGGGTCTGCAGCGAGGGCCAGTTCACCTGAGAGTACAGCAGACAGTGTGTGTGGGTCTGCAGCGAGGGCCAGTTCACCTGAGAGTACAGCAGACAGTGTGTGTGGGTCTGCAGCGAGAGCCAGTTCACCTGAGAGTACAGCAGACAGTGTGTGTGGGTCTGCAGCGAGGGCCAGTTCACCTGAGAGTACAGCAGACAGTGTGTGTGGGTCTGCAGCGAGGGCCAGTTCACCTGAGAGTACAGCAGACAGTGTGTGTGGGTCTGCAGCGAGAGCCAGTTCACCTGAGAGTACAGCAGGCAGTGGTGTGTCCTGTAGGAAGCATTTGTGACAAACCGAATCGCAGAGTGATAAATTGCATCCAGCTTTGCAAGACTACTTTTAGATGCATGACGGTACATAACGTCACCGTAATCAAACAGTGGAAGGATATGAGAAAAAAAATCGCGATTATATTTTTTCCCAGATCGCCCAGCCCTAACCCAAAGCGACACAATATACAATTTTACAATGTATTGTCGACGAAAAACTACTGACGCTCCTGTTAACCAGATCAACGGCAACTGTTGCAACTGTTGCGTGCGTCTCACGACTGACGCTCACTGCACCAGTGCGTCTCACGACTGACGCTCACTGCGCCAGTGCGCCACACGATTCTGCGTCATCACCTCAAGATGGCGGCGCCCGTAATATCAGGAAGTTGTTGTAAACATGACAATTTTACGTCAAACGGCGAATATTTGTTTACTTTAGGCTCTATTTTTAGTAAGTATACCTACGCGAAGTATTTTGGATCTATTCATGTAAATATTCGGGGTTCCTTTTAAAGCCGACACAGGTTCTGCACAGATGTTGTTTTAGTTTAAAAATCCTGTGACTGAGGCAAAAGTCTGATAAGAAGTTAGAACACCAGAGAAAGTGCCAGTCTTAGCTTTTCTGGGACTTTTTTTTTCACTCTTGGGAGAGGTTTTTTGGCAAAGACTTAATAAAATGTCTTTTCTGTTGTCACGGCAACAGTGCTCATTTGTTAGTGGCAGTTGGAGATTTAAGACATTTTAACTGCTGAATAACAAATACTTCACTCATCAATCAGACTAAAACGTGTTATTTAATCAAAGGAAGATGAGGAGTTTGTGTTTGTGGTCCTAAAGTCTGTGTCAGTGACAAACGTGAGAGAAACAAGCACTGTTGTAGTTTTTCTGCTTTTCTGCCACTGTTTACCTGATTTTCTCTTTTTACATGTCACATACAAACTCAGTATTCAGTAGGAGTTTTTTAAATATTTATTTTCAGTCTTAACTATAGCTAGTACTAGTTTGACGACTTAAGTACTATTCAGTTCACACGGCATAATATTTACCTAAGGACGTCTGTAAACTTTAATTACCCTGTGACCTCTGAGTTTTTTACAGCGTTCGCACGGACATATTCAATGTCTGTGATTTTCTTGTTTTTACAGACTTTCGGGAAAAGGCCACAGATGATTTCTGACAACAACTATTTACTTAATTAATGAAGTTTTTTCGGTCTGTTTTAACTTGAAATAGCTTACCTGAGCTGCGACAGTGTAAATGTGTCTCCTCGTCACGTTGACGAGTTCGTCGTTCAAAATAACATTCCAGAACATCAGATTTCCTACAAAACAGCCGAAGACTCTGTTTTATTCCATTTACAGTGATAAAATCAAAACATCCAAACTTTGTAGCGTTCTGTCCTGTTTTGTCCAAACTTTTCCTCAACCTTACGTTGCTACGACAACGAGGTTGTTGTACTTCTGGTTCACGAACTTTGTAGTTTGATTCATCTTTAGTGTTTTAATCATAGAAAAAAAAAGACTATTTCATTTGTAAATGACCCGTAAAGAGTCGTATTAATAATTGTGTTCAAATCTGAAGGTAAAATAAGCCTAAGAGTCCTTATTAATTCATTTATAAACGGTTCACGGATTGAAACACAGACAGACACATTCACACGACTTTAGAATCACATGAGGTCAGAAGAGTTTGGAGAATTACAGGAGGTTAAATTTGAGGGAAACTACAGACATTTTCACAGACATGGACGATTCGTACGGGAGTAGAAACTCAGACGACGTCTGTAATTATTACAATTTACATGAGGTCCACAGGTAAATATCAGGCCGTGCGAAAAGGACTTTATAGGAGAATAAGTAATTAATCTGTAATTTAAAATGCTGCTATGTCACCTGCAGAACCTCTATTGCTGGGCTTTACATTCTACAAATCATGGCAGTTATTTATAGCCCAGGTTGTTTAGCTTCAACAATATATTTCACAATTTTAAAAAGTGGTGATTTCTGGGGCGACTAGACCCATTAAACTTTTGCATTACAAAAATAAACTAGTTTAGCTGCCCCAATGGGCTCTATGCACGGAGCGGCGTGACGTATTTCCGGTCAGAGTTTATGGAAACGATCCACTTCCGGTCACTGTTTACGGTAGCGTCCAGTCTGCATTTGATAGCAAAAATAATTGAGCTTTGTTGTTTTTTATTATCTTTTTCTTGTTTCGATTGTCGTTTGTTGTTGTGTGGACGTGTGTGTAGTTGAGGAAGCGTTTGTTTGTTTCTATGGCATCATCGAAGAGGTTTTATCTTCAAAGAAGAGCTGACAGCGCAGCTAGCCATCACTGCTGTGTCCCAAAATGCACAGCATCGGCTAAATCAAACTCGGTTTTAAGTTTCCATTCTTTTCCAAAGGATAGCGTGGTACAGAAGAAGTGGGTCGTGAATGTAAGACGGGATAATTTTCGGATCAACGATGCTCGGGTTTGTAGCCGCCATTTTAAATCAGATGATCTGATTGAACCTTCAGCTCCGAGTGGACGCAGGCGTTTAAAAAAGGGAGCAGTTCCAGTTTTATTTGAGTGGAACAACTACTCACTGCCTGCTACACGTCCTAGTGTTTGGGACAGGAGAGAGCGACCACCGACCCCTGATGCACCCGAGGAAGAGCCAGTCATGGACATCGACCTTGCTGACCATGATTACTGCTCATCTGCTGAGCCCGCAGCTCTGGACCTAGCCCTGGATGAAACCAGTGCCCTCCGGGCTGAAAACGCACAACTCCGTGCGCAGATGGAGGCAATGACCATTAGGTGCAAGTTTGGTTTGGAGCGATTTTCATCTTCAGATGAGCAAATCAGGTTGTACACAAGGTAAGATCACTATTTATTGCCTTGTTAGCTTGTTTAATACAGTGTTGCATGTCTTGTGTTGTTTTAATGAACAATGCCTTCAACAATCATGCATGCTTACTTGGCCCCGTCATGTCAGTGCGTAATTAACTAACTCGGAAAAGGTGCGTCGCTCCAGCTAATTGTCTGCAGAAGCATTTCCCCTGTTTTGGTGCGCTTTCGTATCACTCCAATTCTAAACATTATCTGTAGTCAAACGGGAAGTGGGTAAAAACAAACCTATATGACAATTTCTCCACACGTGTTGGATAGGCTAAGATATACATGCAGTGCTCATAACTGTTCACATGCGCTTCATGTGTTGTGCTTTGGAATAGGGTTTACTCATTTATTGGTAAAATTACGCAGCCTATGTTTACAGAATGTGCACCAATCGTTGCTTTTGAGGCACGTCATTTTGTCAGTGCATGCTTGGTGGCATTTAAATTGTGTCTTCGAGGCCTGGAGACATCCAAGACCCTTTAAAAAGTATTTCAATGCCATTAAGCGTGTCGTTTTTTACGTATCTCTCATAAGGCTTGATTAAAGTTTGGCACTGCAGTCCAGTGGTGCCATCCAGTGGCCAAAATTTAAACTGGGTTTATTTAATCAAGTGGGCTTACCTGCATTTATGTATTTTCCTACATTTTATCTAACGTGGAAAAATGTCTCACAGGTTTGCAAGTTATGCCCGCCTGATGTCCTTTTGGAGCCAGATTGAGTCAGCATTACCTGGGCTTGTGCGGGTGACAAGAGCACGGACTGCACTCCACACTGAAGATGTCCGTCATGCAGTTCATGCAACAGTAAATATCTTAGTTCTTACATTTGTCTTATTCTTGTTTTATTGACTGCAATCGATTTTTAATATATTGTGTTCATTCAGTGCTGGAGCAGAGCATTGCCACTGCTAAACCAAAACAAACTAGATTAGACTGTGAGAGTAAGAAGCAAGGGTTCTGGGAAACAACTGGACTGCGGCTTTGATTTACCCAACAATTACACTTTGAACCTTGCTCAAAAGATTGTGGTGGACACAATTCATCCTCAGTGGTCTGAATTGTGATGCCTGAAAAAAATACCAAAAGAAACATTACATATTTTGTCTCATGAGGTTTAGCTCCTCACCAAAGTATAATAATTATAGTAATAACTTATATAATCCTGGTACCCCTGCCCCAACACTTGGCCTATTGTGAAGGTATCACTTGCATTATATCATACAGAATGCTGTTTTTGTCTTTTTGCAGTCTCTTCAACCCATCGATGAGTTTTTCCTGTTTATGACATACTTGTCATTGGGCCTGGTGCAGAGTGATCTGGCAAGCCGTTTTGGAATTCACCAGTCCACTGTTAGCCGCATCATCACCACCTGGGCTAACTTTCTTTACAATGTGCTTGGAGCTGTGGGCATTTGGCTTGACGAGGAGACCATCAAAAACAACCTGCCAGAGGTTTTCCATGACTACTCTGACACTCACATTATTCTCGACTGCACTGAGCTGCATTGCCAGACACCTGACTCCCTCCTGCTGCAGAGTGAGGTATACTCCACATACAAATCCCACAGCACTTTTAAAGGACTGATTGGGATTGCTCCACATGGTCCTGTGATGTTTGTGTCTCCATTGTACGAGGGGAGCATCAGTGACAGGGAGATCACAAAACGCTGTGGACTGGTGTCACATCTCAAGCCGTCTATGGCCATCATGGTGGATAAAGGTTTTCTCGTGGAGGATATTGTCCCCTGCAAAGTGTACATACCTGCATTTCTCAAAAAAAAGCACAGCTCTCACATGCAGAAGTCATGAAAACGCAATCTATTGCACGGCTCAGAGTTCATGTAGAGCGTGTGATCCGCAGAGTGAAGGAACATAAGCTGTTCAGTACTGAGATCCCTCTGTCACTCACTGGCAGCATTAATCAGCTGTTTGCAGTTGCATGTCTTCTGGTTAACTACCAGAATGGGCCACTTGTAAAAGCCTGGGCTAAAAAATGTTAGTGCCACTATCTGCTCTTGTAAATAGTTTGTTTCAAATTTCAGAGCAGTCTGTTCGTACTTTTACTCATTCAGTATTGTTGCAGCGATTTAAGAATAACTGTTATTTTAACTTGGCAGATTTTCTGTGCATTTTTATCAGTGAATAGACCCATTCCCTTATTTATTACAACAAAGTGCATATGAAACAGCATATTTTCAGTTAATCAAAGTGAACATGATTATATTTAAGATTTCACCAAACAACTTGTTTGTTTTCACCTAGATTGTTTGTAGTTGTATTTTGTCCAGTAAATATTAATCCACAACTCCAGGAAACGGTGTCAGTTGTGTGTTAGTTGTTTTTGCATTTTGGTGCTTTTTGATTGTGTAGGGATTTTGTTGAACGCAGTGTATGTACACACTGTAATTTTCAACTTTAGTCAGTTTCTTCATAATTTGTAACTTAACTGCTGTTAAAATTAAATATTTACCACAAAGACTACTATGTCAAAATTTAAAAAAAAGGGGTAGCCGAATCTGTAATATGAGCTTTAACAAATTTCATTTTCACTGCCATGCCTGTGTATATTTTTGGTAGAATGTTTTGATGTCATGTGAACAAAACCTTTTGTTTAAAATGTTTACATTTATTATGTTCTGTAGTCTTAGGAATATACATTCTGTATGTTTTTTCATTAAAAAAAAACACCTCAAACAAAATAGTTTATATGTATGTATACATATATTTGAAAATCCAAAGTAAATTCATTTTTTGAACATTTTCGGGTTTGACAAGTTTCTTTCAACATTGATCATACAAAGTAAAAATTATGTGTGGAAATTAGAAAGATTAAAGTATATTAACAAACTTCACATAACAATTTACAATAGAGGTTATGCACTGACATCACTTTATGTAAAATGACAATGTATTTCTTCTTGTGGCAACAGCTTGTTTGCTAAAAATAGTTGATCATTTTAACGGCAACAAACAGACTCAAACATTTTTAAGAAAAAAAGGTAAGAGGTTAAACTCTGTGTGATGTCAAGGTTTGTGATAAATGTGAGAGAAGCTAAAGTATTGTCGTTTCTCTGCTTTGCTACCATTCACTTTTTACATGTCTGTTACAAACCCAGTACTTAGGAGAATTGTTGTGGGTTGAATGTGTCATCAGGCTGTTGCTGCTTTTTTCCTGTTCTAGCTTTTACAGTAGAAAATGTCTTCTCTCCATTGACTATCATGCACTCTTACCACTCAGCACTAACATTTAGAATGCCCTGATGTCACCTGCATTACCGCTATACAATGTATACAGGTGCTGGCCAGTAAATTAGAATATCATCAAAAAGTTGAATTATTTCAGTAATTCCATTCAAAACGTGAAACTCTATACTGTATACTTTCCTTCCACACATAGTGATATATTTCAAGTGTTTATTCATTTTCATTTTTATTATTACAACTGACAGCTAATGAAAACAAAATTAGTATCTCAGAAAATAGAATATTCACCTGCACACATGCCAAAAACCACCAGTACTGGTTCAAGACCATGTATCCCTGTCTTGATTGGCCAGCAAACTCACCTGACCTTAACCCATAGAAAATCTATGGGTATGTGAAGCGGAAGATGCAAGATGCTAGACCAACAATGCAAGAGCTGAAGACGACTATCAGAGCAACCTATAGCTCTCATAACACTGAGCAGTGCCAAGACAATCGAGTCCATGCCAGCCGCATTAATGCATGATGAGCAAAAGACCAGACTAAGTATTGAGTGCTATACATGCGCATTTTTTTGTTATTTTTTCATTGAATCAACTTTTTATTCATTTTTTCTTTCTTTTTTTTTTTTTTTTTTTCTTTTTCAATTTAAATTTTCGTCTTGTGCATTCATGATTTTGTTTCTTTTTTTTTAATTCGTTTTTTTTTTTTTTGACCTGTACATATTTTGTTTTCTTCATCATTACAAACAACAATCAACAACAGAAACAATAATGATTGAGTAGTTAAACTTAACCTTCTCATTAGACCTTCACTAATCCAGAATTACATTTCAGAGCCAGTAGTGAGGATGAAGACTCAGGATGAGAGGATGTAGGGTTAGGATTGTAGAGATATGATTGAGAATGTAGAATCAAGATGTGAGGATGCAGAGTTAGAATTTAGAGCTAGGAGTGAGGATGAAAAGTTAGGATGTAGGTATATGAGTGAGGAAGAAGAGTTAGAATTTACAGCTAAGAGTAAGGATGAAGAGTTAGTAGTGTGGATGCAGAGTTAGGATGAGAGGATGTTGAGTGAATGTTGTGGAAATGTGATTGAGAATGCAGAATTAGAATGCAATAATGTAGAGTTAGGATGCAGAGATATGAGTGATGATGAAGAGTTAGGAGTGAGGATAAGGAGAGCTAGGATGTAAAGTTAGGAGTGATGATGTAGAGTTATGATGCAGGGATAAGAGTGAGGATGTAGAGTTAGGTTATAGAGATATATGTATGACAATGTAGAGTTAGAATTGTTGAAATTTGAGTTAAGATGCAGCGTTAGGATGAAGAGAATGTAAAGTTAGGATGTGCAGATAGGACTGAAGATGCAGAATTAAGTTGCGAGAATGTAGGGTTAGAATGCAGAGATGTAAGTGAGGATGTAGAGTTAGAATTTAAAGATATGAGTGAGGATGCAAAATATAGGATTAGAGGATGTAGAGAATTGAGTGAGGATTTAGAGCTTAGATGATAGGATGTAGAGTTAGGGTGTAGAAATATAAATGAGGATGCAGAGTTAGGGTGTAGAGACATGAGTAAGAATGCAGAGTTAGAGACATGAGTGAGAATGCAGAGCTTAGATGATAGGATGTAGAGTTAGGATTGTAGAAATATAAATGAGGATGCAGAGTTAGGGTGTAGAGACATGAGTGAGAATGCAGAGCTTAGATGATAGGATGTAGAGTTAGGATTGTAGAAATATAAATGAGGATGCAGAGTTAGGATTCAGAGATAGCCCTGAGGATGTACAGGTACAGTTATTGTAAGAATGTAGAGTTAGCATGCAGAGAAAACAAATACATTCACAATTCATTCATTGTCAAAGTCAAATATTTTGGTAAATAAACATTAAAAAAAAACAATCACAACCCAGCTTAATTCGATCCAATACAGTATGATCCCTGTACATGCGTTGAATGAACATATCCTCAATGGCACACACGACAAAATCACACCATTGCATACCTGTGATGAGAAGCTGTCCCTGAACTTGCCAATAGTATGCATGACTTTCCTTTAGCTTGTGTTTTCCATGCTCCATTGTGAGGTATTTGCAGTCAACGTAGCTGTGGACATTGGGACATTTTACCTCCACAAGCCCAAATGGTGGTCTCTCAAGAGAGTCGAACACAAGTCCATCAGGTGATGCTCCCAACCAGGGTGCATCTGGGTGGATAACCAGTCCACATTTTGTTAAGTTCAAGTGTTTTTTTGTTGCGTAGTCCTTAAGTGCCCCGGTCTCCATGTCCAGTCCCCTTTTCATGTGTACCGTCTGTCGTTGTCCTCTAATGATCCTCTCAGCCAGGTTCTCCGCTGTCCGCTCACCTCTTACGTGACACACCTCACGAAAGTGGGAAGCAGTCACCCTCTCCTTCCTAAGCATATGCCACTCAGGTGTTTCACTTTGCCCTCGTGTTGACTGTTCGATAAGATGTGACTGTGACCAGGTTACCTTCAGCGATGTTAAATGAAGCTGTTCTTGGTAGGATGGGACAAAGTGACAGTCTGTATGGTTTAACCTGTAATCTTCAGGTGGCAATCTTGGGAAAGGAGGAGCATCCGCATGTGTAATTACACCATCAGGTGATGGAAGAGGATGGTGATATGACAAGATGCTTCCAGCCTGCACCTTGCCAAAAACAGAGTCCACAAGTGGCTTATCAGCAGAGATGTTCATGTGGCATATGAGTGGAAGATCTTCTGGATCAACTCCATTATAATGAGCTTGAGGATTGAGGGTGGACGGGACAGGCAGCTCACCACTGTAGGCCTGGTATAGGGTAGATCTAAAAAGACATTGATATGAAAACTAAATCACTGTAACTGTTTGGGTATGAAAGTCAGGCTGCACTCTAAATTATAAAAGGTAACAGTAACAGCAGAGGCAGTAGCATGTTGTGATCAGTTTTAGCATAATAATAAAGCCTTTAATATATAAAACTATTAATCTCTCTCTAATGCTTTAATAATTAGTCAAACTTTGCAATTATTTATTAAATCAAAACATCCTGTTGCTATTCACAATTTATTTTGCAAGCCAGATATGACCAAGGCAGCAGCAAACTCAAACAACACAATGTAGAAAATCAGAAAAAACCTTAGTTAAAAAAAAAAGTTGTTCTTGATTTATAGCAACTGAACCTTACCTTATGCCACTAGTTGAAGAAGAGCCTGGCTTGGCTTTCTTTACAACCATGGCATCTACAGATCCTGGCTTCACCCCCTAAGACAGATGAGAAATAGTCACAACAAGAGGCACAACTAGAAAAAATGCAAACAATACAACAAAATGCAAACCATGGTGCGTGGTTTATGCCACTTCTGTTCTGTGTCAGTGCAGGAAAGGACCGGTGGCACAGCTGTCATCCCACTTCCAGAAAAATGTGCAGTCTGATACAGTAAAGCTACCAAATGATTGCACATCGCCTGGCCAGCCACACAGGTGCAGAAGCTCTCAACGAGCACAACTGGCGATGAATCACGCAGTGTTACCTTAAAAAAGCAACAACAAAAAAACAAAAAAAACAATTACAGTTTGAAAAATTCAGATTTCCCCCAAAAATTGCAATGCAGAACAATCAGAATTAATGATAGTTGAGGGGATATTAACCTGATGTTAACAACAAATTTTTTTCCCAGAAAAAATATGACAATTTAAATAAAAAGATTCAAATAATTGCTAGAGCAAGATAATCAAACAAACGTAAAAAAAAAACCCTAAAAATTCTTTATAGTCCCTCCCTCATGCAGCCAATGTGGTATTATTTTGTTATGACTAGCATTATGTGCCATTGTAACAAGTTAAGTACCAGGGTTCCTGCACACCTTCGACAACAAAATTTAAGACGTTTTAAGACCTTTTTAAGACCTTGTGCACGTTTAAAAACATTATTTTTGTGACAAAAATAATGTGATAAAAATAATGTGACATTATTTTTGTCACAGCTCATTGGTGATGCTCCTGTCACATGATCACAGACAGGTGCTGCACCTGTCTCTCCTTCACTGCGATTATCTGCAGTGGCCTGCTTTACGTCCCGAAATTCACGCATGTGTCCTAAATCCTGACCCACATGTCCCGAAACTCATCCAGCCCCGACTGACACCTCGCAGATTCTGTGCTGCTGTCATTAACCCAGGCTACACACATCCACATTAACGCACACGCTTAAATGTGGATGGATGGAAAACAGCGGCTAACAACTTGAAGCTAACACGGAAATAAGTGAAAAGTTTTTTGTACACGCGGCGATTTAAAAGCTGATATTTTCACCACATGTACACGAACTATCGCACAACTTATATGAATAAAGGCAATTTACGGAATGCACGCAGTGAAGCTCACGGCTCATTACGCGCAGCATCTGCAGCGCTAGCGATGGTAAAGTCAGACATTTTCAGCCCGAATTAAAGCGCTGTGAGCTTACCTTAAAACTCACTCGCTCAG
Source organism: Mugilogobius chulae (assembly GCA_038363315.1). Lineage (NCBI taxonomy): Eukaryota > Metazoa > Chordata > Actinopteri > Gobiiformes > Gobiidae > Mugilogobius > Mugilogobius chulae. The sequence goes on from CM076398.1 coordinate 37,880,608, forward strand.
GGAAACGTGCTTTTCCTTTGGCCAAGTCAAATAGTTCTTGTTTAGTCCTAAAGTTGTGAGGCGATTCGAGCTAAGCTAACAGTGAGCTCATGCGCTCTGCTCCACACACCTGTTCTGCGCCGCAGCTCCATCTGACCCTCGTTTACATGACGAGCATCACAGCAAATGCAGCTTCTCCGACACAAACACGCACATTCTTCCTTTAACTTTGATCAAACTGCTTAAAATACAAGGTCTTAAAAAAGCCACTTCAAATTTAAGACCTAAACACCCAATTTTGACAAATTTAAGACAATTTCAGACCTTAAATTTCCCTGTTCAAATTTAAGACTTTTTAAGAATCCACGGGAGCCCTGAGTACACTCCTATTCGCTAATACATATCCCAGGTCTGGTAACGATACAATTATTAGCACAATAAACATGTTGAACGTAAATATGGTGTTGAATGTTGCCTATCAGTCCTACTCTCAACTGATGTGGTGCCTCTGCCTTCTTCATAGAGCGGTAGCATCGAGCTCTGACTGTGACCTCGCCTGTCAGACAGTTCTTTCCTGACACTTGAAATGATTAAACACAAAAAATGGAGATACATATAAGTTACTGATGTTTAAAAAAAACAACAACAACAAAAAACGACTGTTGACTGTATAAAAAGACAGCTGTGACATTATTGTTAGTGCTAGTTAGCATTAGCATCTTACCTTCATAGTTACAGATGTAGGAGGAAACATAAAATTTAAATCCCTTGTCCATCTTGCTCTGGGGTGTTGAGCTGAACAAACGAACAAGTCTTCGTACATCGTTGACGGTGAATTTGGAAGCTCCAGCAAACAGCGAGTAAACTCTGCCATCTCGAAACTGCTTTCCGCGCGTCTGCTCCTTCAACCGGAAGTGAACATGCTCCGTAGGCCAAATGCGGAAGTGATGCGTGCATATAGCCCATTGTCTGTTTGAAATAACATCGGCCTGTAGAATGTTGTGATGTCGTCTGAAACCCAGCGCTTAGCAACGTGTCCAGATTTTAGTAAGTGCTCCTTTAAAGTGAATTAAATAAATAGTAAAGAATAAACAATCTCCTACCACAACCTTGACAGTGAGTTTGTAGTCGTGAGGAAAAAGAACCACGTGATCCTTAGTACCGCTCCCTGGGTCGGCAGTCATCCAGATCAGGAAAGGAAATGTCTCTGAACGTCCAGAAGCTTCTGCCAAAGTCTCTCCGGAGAAATCAAACACCAGGTCTGCAGGACAGGACATAAAAACACTTTAGTCTGTCTATTACTGACAAAATAAAACGATTCTGAATGAAAAAGGAGCAGCATTACAAGGCTTATGCTGCGTTCATGTGGTCCTCGGGTGCTCTTGTTTCTGAGATGAGGGATAGGGGTTCCGACCTAGTTTGCTTTCATGTGCTTTTTACTTCGGAAAATCGGGATGTTGTTGTTAACCATAAAAAATAAATGAAACAGCACTTTTAACAGCGGTTAATAGACCTAACAGTGAGACCTGATGCTAGCCTGTCCAAAAACTAACGTTAAAGGTTGTTAGTATTTATTTTCTAACTGATTTTCATCAGTCTCCATGTGTCAGTGACGTCAGGTGCAGAGCTTGGGCAGCAGTTTGTACCGAGCTGCTCGAGCGTTCATGTGCATTTTTTAACTCGGAACAACTTTTTCCCGAGTTCCAGAGGACCACATAAACGCGGCATTAGTGCGAGATAGTCGAGTCAGAAGGGACGTAAGTGAGCTGGTTGCCATGGGAACGAGTTATTTCTGTTGCTAAACTGGTGTAATTTGTTATATTTTGTTTCTAAACTGGTGTTATCTGTTATATTTTGTCTCTTAGTTAACCTTTTACCCAAACCCTTTTCCCTCCGGACCAGACTATCTCGCTCTAACCCGTTACAAGGCTACGTGACTGTTCACAAACTCAAAATGGCGGCCGCTCTCTTAAACTTTTACCTACAGCTCGACTTTACTTACAAACTATCATGTTTTCACATAAATCACACCCAAAATACATCAAATAAAATACATTCAAGCTTTAAAATGTCAAAATTATGAATGACATAATGTTTTCTGTCTGTTTCTGTTCAGTCTTTGAGAAGTTCAACGGGTCTTCATTAACGTTAGCGTTAGCTCGTTTCATGGCAAAGTGCACCTTATAAAAGTGGACAAAACACTAAATAAAACTTACCAAAACTCGTCCCTTAGAGACATAAAATCCTCTTTGGCCCACAGCTCTCCTCTGGTGCGGCTGGACTAAAGGTTTGCGCTGATAATTGAATATTTAATCTTAGTTTTGTGCTAACGGCTGCTCTGCTGTGAACAGGCCGCTCTCAGCTACGCACTGCGTGAGTGAGTGGGGGAGGGGCGAACGGGCGGGCGCGTGAAAACTTTATCCACAACAGACAAGCTGACAGACATCTGGCTGCAAACCTGTACCAGGAGGCCTCTAACGCCCGGATGTTCACACATACTATGCACATGGATGTATTATATACTTCCATGATTATACAGTGTATGTAACACTGTGCACTTATGCATTATTTGCATCTAACCCATCTGAAGAAAACAAAGAGCAGATCGGATGTTCGTTCGCCGCGTGTTGGTGTTAACGAACCACAAACGCAGGTAAAAGACGGTAGAGGGGCGATTCCACCAATTCGGTGCCAATTGGTGTTCGAAGTAGTTCACAAAGCATTGCATTTTTATTACAATTAAAAATTTCTCAAAAGACCTATTTTATTGTTAAGCTAAGCAGTCTACACATGGGTAATTTGTGATGTTCTAAAAAACTTTTTAAAAATATGTTTTATTTGAGGTCAAACATGACCTAACATTGAATTTGCTAGTGTTCAAAAATTCAAGTTGACACTTTGGCTTGAAATATTATGTTGTAAATGATATAAAAATATTATTTTTATGCCTAGTTTGGCAAGATAGTGTTAGAAATAAACTCTACACAAGCTTTTTAAAGAAAAAATATGTATTTTTTATTTTGAAAAATTACCCTAAAGGTGTGTCGCAAAAATTTACTCATTCCTGTTACCCAAGCACATTTCCCTGTGTTAAAAGCCTGTAATGTCCCACAGGTCACAGGACTTACATTCAGGGCCCAGCTCTGGGTCTGCTGGAGCCTGTGGACAGGTCAGTGTGAGGCTCTGTATTTAGAGTCAGTGTGACAATGTTCTGGGGGAAATTGGCTCGTCACTTTAAAATCTCACTCCTGTTACTTGAATTCTCTCTCCAGAAAAGCTTCCCTATGAAAAGTCCACACAGATCCTGAATCAGTGTGATGTGCTCAGGGCCCCAGAGCTGTTCAAATGGAGCCTGTGCTGAGCTTTGGAAAGTGAAGGCAGGTTAAAGGGTAGATTTTCTATCCTGTTACTTTCACTCCTGTTACTTTTATCAGTTAAGTAACAGGAGTGAGGAGAGTAACAGGAATGAGTCAAGTTTAAATGTGTAATTATTAAAAAACAAAAAGGTCAACATTGTCTTTTTAATCATAACACATAATAAATAAACATATATATTATAATAAGTTTAATTGCAATGTCATTTTTGACCATTAAACTCAGTCCTGTTACACTTATGCTCACTCCTGTTACCGGAAATCAGTGTGTTGGAAGAAGTTTTTCTATAAAAACACACAAAAATCAACTTTTGATGCAAAAACAGTTTGATATTCCTTTATGAGCAGTCATTTTCAAACATTATCATTCAATAATTTTTAACTTATCAGCATTTCTGGTTTTTAAAAACTGAAAAAATGGGAGCGTCTTTTGAAAAAAGTCAACAAAGTAGTAATGAAGACCAGCTTTAAGCACATCTATGTCCATTTTATATTTATTTTGCATAATGTTTCCAAAAAAGACACTTATATGAGAAAAATGTGATAAAAAAAATGAAATAATATTTTGCATGTCTTTTAAAATAACTTTTGAGTTTTGGTAACAGGAATGAAACAAACACTAACTTTTTCATATTTAAAGCCTTAAAGAAAATAAAATGAAATATTTTGAGAGTGACCACTGCCTTTAAGAATAGTTTACCATGTAAGATTTAATATCCAGTGTTTAAAAGTGTAAAAATGTTAGTTTGAATTTAAAGAACACTCATATGTCAAATGGCACCGATTTGGCGGAATCACCCAGAGTCTAGAATCTAGACCCAGCCCAGCCCTCCTCTCTTTCTCCTTTCTCTCTCCTCTTTCTTTCTCCCCTCTCTCCCTTTCTTTCCTTCTCTCTTTCTCTCTCTCTTTCACTCCTCTCTCTTTCTCCTTTCTCTCTCTTTCTCCTCTCTGTCTCTCCTCTTTCTTTCACTCTCCTTTCTCTTTTTCTCTCCGCTCTCTCTCTCTAATTCACTCTCTCCTTTCTTTCAATCTCTCTCTCTTTCTTTCAATCTCTCTCCCTTTCTCTCCTCTCTTTCTCGCTCCTCTCTTTCTCTCTCTCCTCTTTCTTTCATTCTCCTTCTTTCTCTTTTTTCTCTTCTCTCTCTCTATTTCACTCTCTCCTTCTCTCTCCTCTTTCATCTTCTCTCTCTTTCTCTTCTCTTCATCTCTCTCCTCTCTTTCTCTCCTCTTTCTCCTCCTCTTTCTCTCTCTCTCTTCTTTCATTTCCTTTCTTTTTTCTCTTCTCTCTCTCTTTTCACTCTCTTCTTTCTTTCTCTCTCCTCTCTCTCTCTCTCCTCTCTTTCTCTCTCTCTCTCCTCTCTCTCTCTCTCTCTCTCTCTCTCTGGTTACCATAGGAACCACATTTTGGGCTAAAATCCACAGAAACGACACATACTCAGTAATGACTGGACAAATAACACTTTAATCGAGTTAAATGGTTGTTTAAACTCTTTTTGGTGCCTCCAGTTCTTCTCCTTCGTCCCGTCAAACAGCACGAGGAGTATTTTTAACAGATCCACGTGAGCTCCAGATTATCCAGATTATAATGTTTGTTTTTCCGGGTCTTCGGGTTGCCAGATGTTCAGAGAGCAACAAGCGACCTCAGTCAATCAGAAGTTGTTAAAATAGTAACTTAATGAGTCTATGTCTCCTTTAAACGTGTTGTGTAACTGGGATTGAAGTCGTGACGTCCACTTGGCCACAGTTTGGAAACTTTTGATTCGATCTCAGACGTTTTCTCAGAAGTGTGTGTGCGACCGTCCAATCAGCTTCGTGGGAAACCTGCAGAGTTTGTGATGGTATCTGTCTTTAACTCTTATTTACAGCACAAACACTTGAGTAGTCATATTTATTAATGTTATTTATTCAAAAAACAGGAACAAAGCAGATTTAACCCATAAGAACCCGGCAGACCCCTGAATCCTTGAAGGAAAATGATGTGGAGCACAACACAGACTAAATGGAGCCCAAATAAGACATTTCTGACATTTTTTTTTAGAATTTCACCCCCTAGTGTCAGAAAAATGCAATGTCACATACAGTATATATGTATATATATATACACACAACATCAATACATCAATCAATTCTAATATAACTTTGAGTAAACTAATGATGAAGGGAGGCCATTATAACAAGGCTAAAAACTTAGAAAAGTGAATTTGACAGAATAGGTCCCTTTAAACTTTTAAATAATTTCTCTGCAGCAGTTTGACTTTCACAGAAGTTTATTGTTTTTTCCAACAGAACTTTAGTCAGGCTCAGACGTAACAAAAACACAATAAATTAAACAAAAACAATCGAAACACGACGAGTTTTTAAACAAATAATCTGAACTTTTAACAATGACGTCGTTTGTTTTGTTCTTTCGGCTTAACTCAGAGAGAAGATGATGTCCGATTAGTAAATGTCCCGCAGTGTTGGGCTTTTAAACCTGCTGTGACGGACAGTGTTTGGTCTGCAGGTGGTGTTCAGGTGTTTGGTCTGCAGGTGGTGTTCAGGTGTTTGGTCTGCAGGTGGCGTTCAGGTGTTTGTCTGCAGGTGGTGTTCAGGTGTTTGGTCTGCAGGTGGCGTTCAGGTGTTTGGTCTGCAGGTGGTGTTCAGGTGTTTGGTCTGCAGGTGGGTTCAGGTGTTTGGTCTGCAGGTGGCGTTCAGGGTTTGGTCTGCAGGTGGCGTTCAGGGGTTTGGTCTGCAGGTGGTGTTCAGGTGTTTGGTCTGCAGGTGGTGTTCAGGTGTTTGGTCTGCAGGTGTGTGGTGTTCAGGGTTGGTCTGCAGGTGGCGTGTGGCGTTCAGGTGTTTGGTCTGCAGGTGGTGTTCAGGTGTTTGGTCTGCAGGTGGTGTTCAGGTGTTGGTCTGCAGGTGGCGTTCAGGTGTTTGGTCTGCAGGTGGTGTTCAGTTCAGGTGTTTGGTCTGCAGGTGGCGCTGTGTCTCGTTCACTCGATGTCTTCTTCGCTGAGGCTCTGAGCGCTCGAGATTCTCTGAACAAACACAAACGGAGAAAAAGTGAAGCAGGACTAAAACTCTTGACTCCTCCCCCTTCTCTCTGACTCCTCCCCTACCCACAGGCTCCTCCCCCTATCCCCCAGGCTCCTCCCCCTGCTTAAGTTTACCACACCCAATGCTTGTTTAGGCTGTGTTCTTCTTTCAAGCAGAAAACTCGCTGTTTTACCTGGTGATGTCATTAAGTGGTAACAGTAAATGGTCCCTTGTGTTTTAAGCCTCACACAGCTCAACTAGAATCACACAAATGTATAATGTATAGAATAAACTTGTTTGAACTAACTATACTGTTTTTACTGTAAGATAAACATTATTGTTTCATTACAGAGGGATTTTCGGTGGACGTCACTTTCCTACTGCTCATGTGTCCTGCAGAAAGAGCCGCTGTCCATCTGCTTAGCTGGGGAAACTTCTTTGAATAAAACAAGGCCACAGTGGGTGCAGCGGTTAACGCTCTGGCCTCACAGCAAGAAGGTCCTGATTTGGACTCCTGGGCTGCCCGGGGTCTTTCTGTGTGGAGTTTGCATGTTGTGTCTGCGCAGGTTTCCTCCTACAACTAAAAACATGTCCAATGGGCCTTCCCAGGATGACAGACGGAAATGAGCTGTAAGTTACAATCTGGTAAAGGCCTTTGTGCTTAATGTAATTGTACATTGTCCTTAATAAACATTACCTTACCTTATATAGAACTGTTTTTTTTATACAAAAATGGTCTTATTTATTAAGACATTGTTTTTGGAACAGGTGAGTTAATTTAGGTCTTTAGATAAAAGTTTCTTGCGGTCGTGCTCGGTGTGTGTCATTTTCTGTCTTATTCCCTCTGTGGCTGATGGAGAAGCTCGTTTTACACAGAGCGCTCTCTCAGCGTCTCCCTCTGCTGGTCGGACTCGTACCATGAGTGTGTTTCAGTCTAATCCCTAATGAACCTGTAAACTTTGCCTTGTTGGCCATAGTTTCGTCTTGTCTCATGCAGAGGAGTTGACATTAACCTTTCTCTCTCACTGACACTGAAGTTTCTCTCACATACTGCGGGAACAATTGAACTGCTTATCACATGAACGCGCACAAACATAGACCAAACACAATGCTGTAAGTGTTGTAATTGTCGTGTCCATCAACAGTGAAAAGCGGACCAGCCGCGATAAGCCGGGACAGGAGCCAAATGGCGTGACAGTGCAACTAAAGTGTGTCAGGAGGTCATCGTAGTGACAGGAGCAGAGACAGAGACAGGTGCTGTGACAGGTGCTGTGACAGGTGCTGACCTGGCTGACGCTGGGCAGGCGGCTCAGGAGCATCTGGAACACTGGAGGAGGCAGAGTCTGCTGTAGAACCTGGAGCAGCTGCTGAGGCTGACCACAGACGGCGATGGCACTGGACAAATGCTCCACACACGACTCAAACTCACCTGAAAACAGAGGACTCAGGTCAGAACAACACTCACACACTTCACTCACACACACACACTGTAGTAACAAATATGTACTGTATGTGAGAGTCTGACCCTGAGCCAGCAGCTCTTCTCCTCTGTGCGTGTATGTGTTAGTGTGTAGTACATGTGTGTAGTTGTGTGGGTTGTACGTATGTAGACGTGTGTGTGTTAGACTCTGACCCTGAGCCAGCAGCTCTCTCCGAGCTGAATCTCCTCCAGGAAGAACTTCTGAACTGCCTCTGCGTCTTTCAGATCTGGGAGCTGTGAACAAACAAAACAGGATTAGAGACTGGACCAAAACATGAGACCAGAGACCGGTCCAGGTACGCAGAGTCTGATCCCGGTCTCAGTCTGAGTCCGGTCTGAGTCCAGTCTGACCTTGGGCAGTCCGGCTCTTTCTTGGTCGATCTTCTGTTGTTTTCTCCCTGAAACACAAACACAAAAACCTGATCAAAACATGTTTCAGCCTCTGAGAAAAGATCAGCTGAGAGTCAAAATGAATCTGATTTAAAGTCAGATTTGGCTGTGATACAAAGTAAATGTGTCTAGTCCAGATTGAAAATGTGTGAAATGAGCTTTTAGACATTTTAGAGCAAAGTGCAGTGATATTAAGAGTTAAAACTGTCTCTTGCTCAGCCTCTGGACTCATCACTTCATCCCCTTCTACAAAGTGAACAGACCCTCTTACTCTCTAGTAAACTCACGTTGTCTGAGTTTGATCCTGAAGCTCGGGTCGCTCCGTCGTTTCCGGTCGAAGTAAAAACAATAACCCACAAACAGAGCTCCGCAGACTCCGGCCGCGATGGCCCCGGTGCGACTGTACATCATCCTGACCACGAGGAGGAGGAGGTTTAACGGGACGTCTGGGGTCCTGCAGTGGTCCTGATAGTCCCAGTGACAGCCGTACTCTAACCTGACGAAAAAATAGGGACTGTTGTTAAATGTGAAAAGACAAACCCCAGGATAGAGCTGGGCGATATTGACAAAAATGAATAACTTGATTATTTTTGGCGTACCTCGATAACGATATTCAGCCGATATTTTAGTTAGTCCAACATTAATGTGTTAAAGCCTCACTTCAAATTTGTGACAACATTCTAAAAAAGACAACCTTAAATATTCCAATGAGCTTAAAAGGAACCCCGAATATTTACATAAATAGATCCAAAATACTTCGCGTAGGTATACTTACTAAAAAGTAGAACTTAAAGTAAACAAATATTCGCCGTTTGACGTAAAATTGTTATGTTTACAACAACTTCCTGATATTACGGGCGCCGCCATCTTGAGGTGATGACGCAGAATCGTGTGGCGCACTGGCGCAGTGAGCGTCAGTCGTGAGACGCACCGTTGATCTGGTTAACAGGAGCGTCAGTAGTTTTTCGTTGACTATACATTGTAAAATGGTACATTGTGTGGCTTTTGGTTGTGATTTGGTCTCGGGAGGAAACAAGGAGAATGCGGTAAGCTTTCATAACTTTCCTCGTAGTTACACGATTCGACGTCATACTACCCATAATGCACTGCGTTGTAAACAATGATGGCGTCTTCCGTGAAAATATATTTCTTAAAAGTTTAATAAAACGGTTGATTTTTCAGATTATTTTTGTGTGTATTTATATCTTTGATGATATAAGGAAAACTCAAAACAAATATTTAAAAATTCTCGGGGTTCCTTTTAAAACTGACTGACTTTAGTGTTTATTATGATTTTATCATGTTTTGACTTTGTTAAATTAAAAAAAAAATGATAACAGTACAAAAAATGTAGCCCTTCATTACAAAACAAGTTTTTCAAGTTAGTGTGTATTTTTCTTATTTCATGTAAATCATGTTTTACTTGTTCCTTTATCTTAGTTCAAACCAATACAAATCTACTCAAAACTTAAAATACTCCTCATTACAGACACATATTCATTTGTTTTCTAAATTAAGTTGGTATTTTTTTGCCAGTTTGTTTTTGAAATCATGCATAGGGCACCAAAATGGCCAGCAGCGGCCCTGACCTGAACACTGTGGTTTTTCTGAGGCTGACAGAGAGGAGGCTGAACTTTGGGCTTAAAACACTTTTAGGTTTTTATGTGGACAAACCCAGAACTTACAAATATATGAACCACAATCCAGAGAAACAAATTTAAATCTGTCCTCCTGCCCCTGAACATCATACATCCTTTATTTAATCTGTATTTTATTTTATTTTTGGTAAATTTATGTGCAAATGACACAGCACTACTAAAACGTAGTAAACCTGATTGTAAGACTTTTACGAAACATTTAGTCTGTTTTTCTCCATCTTTAGCAGCAGACTGGACACTGTTGTAGCTGATTTTTCGCGTTTACGTTGACAGATAAAGACAAAAACAGAATAAACGGACCTTAAACGGCTCGACAGAAGTGACAGAAGTAGTCCCGGTCCGCGCACCGGTCCGCTCGGCCCTGTCCCGGTGTCTGTCCCGCTGTTTAACCCGGTAAATGTCCCGTGTTTGTCCCGGTTTGTGTCTCTGCCTGGGCTCGTGCAGCAGCGGTCAGCAACGGTCAGAGCACGGGCCTCCTGCGCATGCGCCGTGCTCCAGACGGAAGGACCCCGAGGAGCGGAGTTAAGGAGGCCACGGCGCCTGAACAGATTTAGGTTTAGATTCAGGATATTCTTATTAATAAATCAATGGTTTTAAGTTATTTTTCCTGTTTTAATCTCCGTGTACTTGCAAGTTTTCATGTGCGGTTATTGTCCTCCACAAGATATTTACTACAACAAATAAAACACTCAGCAAAAGTTAAAATAAATAAATAAATAAATAAAATGTTGACATGTAGCCTAGTTGTCCTGATCTTTACTCACTTTAAAGGTTCAGAGCAGTGAAGAGAGAACTGCTATTTTTTTTAATCAGAAAGAGAAAATGGAGCTTTAAAATAATCAAAAAACAAGAAAAAAAAGAAAAAAGGACCAATTTATACGGAAGCTCAGTACTGCCAATCTCTACTTTTTTTTTTTTTTCCAGCAAATGAACCAAAAACTTTATTTGTGTAACAGCAGATGGAAAAACCTGTACTGAAGCTAATTAATGAAGTCCCAACCCGCTGGAGCAGCACATTTGAAATGTTTTTAAGAATAATGTTGCTTTCCAGGCAACTGGGAACTGGGATATTTCCCACTTGAAAAATACCAGTTCCCGGCTAAGGTGGACTGATGATGAGAGAACATTGCTGTAACATTTAGATCGTATATTTAACCTTCACATTTCATACTTTTTTTTTTGTTTGTTTGTTTGTTTTTCTTTGTGTGTGTGTCTTGTTTGTGGTTGTTTTTTGTTCTTGCTTGTGTTAATCCCCTGGCATAGCTGTTTCTCGTTTTTTTTTTATCAATTGTTTTTGTTTTTGCAAGTTTATATTTTGCGTAATAATAAGAAAAAAATAAAAATAAAAAAACAGTTCCCAGTTCAAAGCGTTCCAACCTAATCAACTCGTACGTAAACATTATGGCTAATGCTAACCTTTAGGCTAAACAAAAGTAACGGTAAATGACTTGTAGCCAATGTTTACATAGTTTTTGTATCAGTTAAACTATCCAAATAAACTTACTGTGGTGATTGTTGAGCTCGTATGTGAAGTGGGGCTTCCTTGACCAGGTCCCAGTTCACAAGTGGGATTTACCAGTTCGAGTGTCGTTCCAGCGCATTTGTACAAGTTGGAAGTGGAAAATAGCCCAGTTCCCAGTTGCCTGGAAACGCACCATTACAACCCAAAAAGAGTCAGTTTGGGTGAGTCTGGCATCCAGCGCTTACTCATGAGGAGCATGAAGTCATTGCAGAAGTATTTTAATTCTGCCAGTGTGGAGCTTTCTGAGGAGAAGCCAGTGAGTGGGAGCAAAATTATACCCACGACGAAAATGTAAAGATCGACACTAAAAACAACGTCTGAGGAACTGGACGGAAGAATCATTGAAACCAGAACAAGTTGTGAAGCCAAGAGCCATCTCTCTCACGTTTCAAAGCTCTTGGTTTTTTAAATGAAGCAGTCAAGCGATGAAAATGTGAATGTGATCGCCTTCAGCCCCAAAAGAAGACCAGCCTGGGCCCTCATCTCCTCTGCCAGCAGCTCCTAGTTCAAAATGTATTTGTTTATAATTATGATTTTATGTTTTATGCAAATCCAGTCATGTTTTGTAGACAACCTGTGCAACAACTGGATATGGAAGTGTTCCAAAGCAGATGCAATCATAGAAGTTCAGCAGCCAAATGAAGATTTACTGGAACACACAAAAACAGACCTACCCTCACTTATTCATTCTGTCCCCAAAGTATTTGTGAACTCCTGCTTCATCAGTTCCTTGTGAACGTATTTTCTCCAAAGCTGGAGAAATTTTGTCCAAGAGAAGAAATCCTCTGAGCCCAAACATGCTTCAGAAACTTCTGTTTCTTAATAAGAATGTTTGACCTCCGCCTACCTCACACCCCCAATAAAAACAACACACTTAGGGCCTGATTTATCAAGCCAGGTGCTAAATTGCGGGAGCAAAAATAAAATAAAATTGTGTGTTATTTATGAGCATTTTACACAAACTTTTATTGTGGAAGATGCACAAACAACAAACTAAACAAAACTTATATGAACCACCTTAAATTCTACATCTTTAGAGTCTGTGTGTGAGATAAATGTGAGAGATAAATGTGAGAGATAAATGTGAGAGATAAATGTCATCTCTGTCAAGGTTTTGCTCCCCCCAACTTGTTTTGCACATGAGCAAATGCTTGATAAATCTGGCCCTCAGTGTTGAGTTCACAAGCGCTCAAACGTTTCAAACACATTTAATTAATCATTCAATCAAAAATCATAATTATGAACCCAGCAATATTCATTCTTTCACTCTATCACTTTCAGGGTATTAAAAACTATCTTTCATAAAAGAATTACAATGTTTGCTTATGTAGTCTAGCTGCAGAACATTTATTAAACCACTAGATGGAGCCAGATACACATACTAATACCGACACGAGGAGGTGAAAGTGTGATCATCATGAATAACCTCTGTCCAGGGCCAACGGGGGTCAGTGAACTATTGACAGTCTGATGAAACTCTGTCACTTTTGGTTTGGGGGTTGCTCTATTGTTTGGTTGGACTGAAAATGTTTAGGGGAGAACGGGGTAGGTTGTCACAGTCTCTGTATCTCAGCTTGTGATTGGTGCATTTGAAAAGAGTCAGATTAAAATGTTCATTAAATGAACCAAAGTTCACTCACTAAAACATTTTTGTAACATTTGTTCAAGATTTTGATAAAACGAAATAAAAATTTATAGTAAAAAGTAAATTTTCAGATGTTGAGAAAAAATTTTATATTTTTTCCAAAAATGATGCTGAAAGTTTAAAACCATTGACTTTACAAAGAGGAGAGTCAGAGTGACAGGACTGTTTTTATCTGAGCTGGTTTAAAAATGTAGAAGTATTCTGAGGTGAGAGTAAAACAGTCCAGTCGGGTTGGTTGTCACACTTGTTTGGGGGTTGGTTGTCTCATATGATTGTATCTAGAACAGCAGCACAGCCAGAGCGGGGTCAGTTGTCTCACTTTTACAAAAGACAGATTTTCTCCAAAATACTGTATTTTAAATGTTCACATTCAAAGCAGGAAATCAGTGTAAAGTTTCAACTAAATTCATTCATTTTCTACCGCTTAATCCCGTTAGGGGTCGCGGGTGACTGGAGCCTATCCCAGTGACTTTGGGCCTTAGGCGGGGAAAACCCTGGACAGTGGTCAACTTGTCGCAGAGTTAGACAGACAAACATTCACTCTCTCATTCACTCACTAAGGGACATTTACAGTGATGCCCAATGAACCTAAACATACATGTTTTTGGAGGAAACCGGAGAAAACCCACGGTGACACAGGGAGAACATGCAAACTCCACCCAGAGAGATCATGAGATGTTGATATGGTCCGACCCGGGAGTTGAACCCACGACCTCCATATTGGGAAGCCAGAGCTCTAACCACTCTGCCACCGTGCACCCAATCTAATACATGCTTCCCACGTGACGTAACATCCGGGAAAATTTAAAGGGATCCGCCATTTTGGAAGGTTCGCTGCGGTACGCTATTTGGACTGGGATCTTAGCCATATTTTCATGTAAACATGCCGAATATGTGTTAGGTAAAATGCTGTTCAAATAAAGCCAGCGGAAAGGCAAAACTCGCTTTCTTTAAAATTCCAAAAGTCAGGCTTGCAGAGGGAGAAGAAACAAAGAAACTGGCGGAGGAAAGGAGACGTGGTTAGCAAACATCAACCGCAAAGACGCACACTCACGGACTTCAAGGATCTGTTCTGCACATTTTCTTACCGGTATGTTAAATCTTTTATAGCGTGTTTATTTCGAGTAAATACCTACTTGTTGGAGCTATTCCATGAAGTGAAGTAAAGCCAAAGCTTGGCTTAATTTGGGCCAGCCAACTTATGAGATCACTTCTTTCTAACTTAACTAACAAAAATAACTAGTTACTGTAATAGATTCCCCTTTTCACTAACTAAGTAGTGTATCTCATTACTTATAAAAATGTTGACAATATATTACTAGTTACAATCTCAAGTTACTTGCATAGAAATTAATTTTTTATACTCTATTGAAAACTACACTTCAGGACCAAAACACCACTAAAATACTGGGTTGGCTTAAAGGTGGATAAAATATTATGAGGAAAAATTAGTTGTGACATCACATTTCAATCAATTAAATCAGTAATAAATGTAAGATGATTAGTATGGTTTAATAAATGTGTGCTTAGCTTAAAGTAACTCACAGTAGTGTAACATTTTTGAGACAGTAATATTGTAATACAAATATGTATTCTTTTTTTTGTTTGTTTGTTTGTTTTTTTCCTGTAACTAGTAAAAAATCATGTATTACAATTTTACAGTAACTTACCAAACACTGGATATAGGTAGAAGCAGTTTATTTGAAAAAAATATAGTATTTGTAAATGTTTTAAAATAATAAAATCCTTATTATGAGTAATGAATACTGTAATACACTATTTTTTTTTTTTTTATCTTTCCATTGCAATTGTGTGATCTGATGACAGGGTTACTGCTTATTCATTTATTCAAACTTCAGAAAGAAATGTACCTCTTGACCTCTTGTCTGAAATTGTTTTGTATTTCCAGGTATAAACAAAGGAAGAAAGGACATTCCACAAAAAAGAAACACACTGCTGTAAGAACCAGATTGAATTGACTTCATGAACCCCAGTCGTCTCAGACTGAACCTTGGCTAAATCTTGAACATGATCCATATTAGTTTGTGAAACTAGGAACAACTCAGAAGTTACCATCACCTACCACTTTATTCATCTTTGCACTGACAGATTGCACTATTGTTCTGATGACTGTATATATTTTTTATTGCCTAACTTTATTGGCCATGCTTGCATGCCCTTACTTTTGATTTTGTATATCTTAAATATTTTTATTATAGTTGATATTTTTTATATAGTTTTTCTTCTTTATTTGTGTTTTCTGTGTTATATGTTGCACATTAGCATCGCAGCAAGTTCCTAGTTTGTGAATTGTTTGTTCACTGACAATGGCAATAAAAATCTTTCTGATTCTGAAATAATGAAGTTTCTACAGTTGAAAATACACTGTGTGAAAAATCCAGTCAGATTGAAAGGAAGGTCAACATCACAACTGTCACCTCTTGAAGATAAGACAGTTCTACCCTTTAAAAACAAAGACATGAATATTGTAATATTTTATTGCAAATCTGAACATTGGATACTACCTCCTCATGGATAACAAAGAAGTAAAAATCAAATGGTTGTGGCTTTACTGAATGCATTTTGTCATTGATATCAGTAATAAAGCAATAAAGGAATATAACATTGTGCACAAGTTTTGTTTTTCTAATACACAGTAACATTTCTATGTTCTGATACATATCAGATACAGCAAGTCAATAAAAGTACTCTGCAAATAGAAATTCTATTTCCATTTGCACATTTTTATAACATAAAACATTACTTATATTTTAAAATTGACAGAAATTACACATTATTTTTATCCATACGCACTTACTGTTGACAAAAAAAAAATCTGTCCTGTTATAAGTTAAGTCACAGACAGGCATCACAGAGGACGTTCCCATTTCATATGGATCACCTTTTCCTATTTAGCCACATTTTTGTTCATATCTTGACTGAGTGACATTACTCTCTTACGCTGACGAGACGTTTGTTTACTCACGAGGCACACTGCAGATAAAGAGCGCTATTAAAACCTTTCACAAATATTCACGCACTACGCGCTAACCTTCCAAAATGGCTGACTTCCGGTTTTTGCGAACTGGGTGAAAGGTCGTGGGAACTATCTATTCCTGTCATGGAGCTTATTCTGTTCAAAAGTTATTGATCACTGATTTACAATAAAAATATTGTTTTACATTATCATTAGAATCTTGACAAAAATACATTTTATAAATGTTCAGTCGCCTTTTTCTTGTAATTTAACGTCTCCTGATTCAGAAAATGTTACATGACATTAAAAATCAGACCAAAGACAAGACACATTTGTCGTCGTCTCCCATTGACACAACATTGTGACAACCAACCCAGACTTAAACAATTAACATGATCAATAACTTTTGATCAGAATAATACAGAGAACATCAGCTAGATTCATTAGTTACACAAGAGTCTGAGGATTAGAAATGGATGGAGGGTTCACAGTGTTGAGTGTTGTTTTTTTTTTTCCTTGAGTGCAATTATAATTATATGAACTTATGTCACTTTGAAGAGACTAAATCATGTTTTAAAGCTTTATTTAAAAACATCACAAAAACACTTCAGTCACATAAGATTTATTAGTTTCACATTAAAAATCTAACGTTTCATTTACAGTATTTACACTTTGTCTTCTATGTACAGAGCAGTAAAAGAGCTTCACAGTCAGAGGTCACGGAGAGGTCACAGACAGGGAGGGGGTCAGAGGTCAGGACCCAAACATCTCCTGGGAGGCGTAGGTCATGTACACGAAGCCATCCTCGTCCTGATGCTCTTTGTAAACCTGAAACACAAACATTTCATCAGATTTAAAACCCAGAGTGAAAATCAGCTCCTGCAGCCTTAGGATCAAGAATCACAAAAATCACTTCACTGTTGTAAAAAATGGAAACAAACTATTACTAATTTAGAATATTAAATATCTGCTCCAAAATCTTTAATATAAACCCGCTCGATGCCCAAACCAACTGAAAATATTCACAAATGTTGATTTAGCAGCAGAACTTTGGTTTTCTCAGATTAACTCTTGTAGTTACTGACAACAGAGCTTTTTCTACTTGTTCTTTTTCGGTGTGTTTACATGATCAGAGAAATCAGACTAGGCTAAAAAAACTGACTCTGGTCGGAGCAGACCTGTTTACATGTGAGAGAGTAAACCCATTACCCTGGAGAGACATGTCCTGCTGTGTCAGAGTCACTACTGCAGGACTGAGGCTGTCATTTGTTGAATTACTGTTTATTATTATTATTAACTGTTTGTAAATTTAAATTTTTCTGGGACACGTCGGACAGTTTTAAACATACAGAACAGAGTTAAACATATAGTTAAATGTGAGCTTGTGTGTCACTTTGTGCAGGGGCTTTATTGTTCTAAAATTCTTAATTTATTGTTTGATTGTGCAGTGGTCAGGGGTTGTGAGCTGCTCAGTTGCATTATTTTGTCCAGCTGCAGATCAATAGGGGTTATGCACTAACATCTTTCCAGTCTCAGATAGACATAGGCCGCTACATCCGGTGGCGTAGTTGCCATAGTGTCAAAGTTGTTTACTCCAAAGGCGATGGACATCAGACGAGTCCTGAAGCAATCCTCTTAGAAAAAGCGTTTTCTTTTGTCATCTGTTGTAGACGCAGCGACGGCTGTAACAGCAGGAAAAGTGCCATTTTCATAAGAAAGAGTTATAAAAGTGAGCGAGCAATGCGAGCTCCACGCACATACGGAGGTTTGCACATGAAAAAAAATTATAAAAGTGAGCGAACTAGGCGCACAGATCGAGACTCGCTGCTCATGAGCCCGTGCAGAGGTGCTGTGGGCCGTGAAGAAGTGAACTCACACCGCTGCCCGGGCTTATTAGTGAATCTCTGGAGGTGCGCGGAGCTTCTGTTCGCGTAGTTCACTCACTTTTACAACTTTTCATTATGAAAACCTGGTTCAGAAGCGGCATTTTTCCTGCTGTTACAGTCGTCACTACGTCTACGACAGACGACAAAGAGAACTTTTTTTCTCAGAGGATTGCTTCAGGACTCGTCTGATGTACATCGCCTTTGGAGTAAACAACTTTGTCACTATGCTGATTATTTATACTTTTAATATTGTTGTATTGTAATTTTGATGCATTTTCCTGCCTTGTAAAGCACTTTGAATTGCTTTGTGTATGAATTGTGCTATACAAATAAATTTGCCTTGCCTTGCCTTGTCACTATGGCAACCACGCCACCGGATGTAGCTGCCTATGTCTATCTGAGACCGGAAAAATGTTAGTGCATAACCCCTATTGTCTGTTTACATGAGTCTGAAATCAGACTAGAATCGGTCGGGACCACAGCTCCACAATAGGTCTGCCCGGGTTTACATGCACTTTGGAGAACTGATTTAAAATAAGACTAGGCTAGTTATCCGATTTGTAAACGCCCTGAGTGTTTGTGTCGATGAGCGGCGGCTCTTTCTGGAGGCAGAGAAACAAATAATCCCTCTGTACTGGGATCAAATATCGGCGTCGATCTATGACATTTTGCTGGATCAGGTGTTGGTCCCATTTAGAGATGCACCGATCCGATACTGGGATCAGATATTGGTGGCAATCCAGGCAATTTTGCTGGATCGAGTATCGGCACAATGATATCGGTTCAGTCGATGCCATTGTTTTGCCTTTAAATGGACATAATGAGACTAATTTCCTGGCTGGTGTTGATCCAAAACGTCTCATAATGTTCGACATTTTATTCAGATTAAGTTGTTGAATTGTGACTTGCACTGTAAATAACAGCTACATCACACTACATAACCAAATGTCTTATGTTTTGATAATAAAAACAAGGTACTTCAGTTCTTTCACTAGTATCGGTTGATATTGGCAAATACTTAAAGGGGACCCATTGTGTCAAATTCACTTTTCTAAGTTTTTAACCTTGTTATAACGGCCTTCCTTCATCATTAGTTTACTCAAAGTTATATTTGAATTGATTACTGCATGTTTGAGTATCTTGTATTGTTATTCAGCTGGAGCTCAAGTGCTCAGAAATCCTCGCTCTCACCTACCACTTATCCCCTCCCACTTGTCTGTATTTACTTGTTATATTTCAAAAGATTAATACTCAAAGTGAAGTATGTATGGTTCAAAACTGTCCCAGAGACACTTTCCAACAATAAAAAACAGTGTTTAAAAATCTGTTGCTTTTCACAGTTACATTTTAAAATGAAGAGGCGGGGCTTATCAGATCTGCAGTTTTGAACAGGAAGTCAGTAGAGCTGTTTCTATTTTTAAGTTGTTTTAGATCAACTTTGTGTTTTACAATGAACAAAAAGGTAAATTATTGATCTGCACATGTTCTAGTTTCTTACAAAATATTAAAAAAAAAAACACAATAGGACCCCTTTAAGCCAAAGTATCGGAATCGGTATCGGAACTGAAAAAGCTGGATCGGTGCATCCCTAGTCCCATTCTCTGGGTCGGACTAGTGTCATTGTGACGATTTTTGTTGTGGCAACGCCAAATGAAGGGGAAAACAACAACGTAAAGCAACTTTAAATTGAAACGTTCACTCACCACCGCACAGTGGTTGTTTACAGTTTCCAAGTATTTGAGCCTCTAACTCCAGTCGTGCCAAGCATTCCTATGCACAGCAAGTTGTTTTCACCTTCACGTCGTCGGCAAGCAAAAAAAACCGTCATCAGTCTGACCTCGGTCCAGACGATCTTATGCTTCTGCCTCTGAATGGTCGTAATAAAACGTATTTACAGGCTTGTGTTGATCCAGAACGTCTCATAATGTTTTAGTTTTTATTCATATAAAAGGTTTTACGTCGTCACTCGGTCTGTTAGTGTAATGTACCTTATTTATTGTCCAAGTTTCAAAAAGAAAAATCTGCTCATTTCATTGTCTACACTAGAATCAGTTCAGATCGAATATCTGTAGAATTCCAAAGTATTTAAATCTGAATCAGCGTCGATGCATCACTCATTAGCCTGATTACTTTTGTGACCTGAATAATCCTGATTGAACCTCAACGACCTCTGCAGCGGGAGGGCATCCGGGGCACTGACCTGGGCCATGGTCAGGGACATACTGGGCAGGCCGCTGTTGTTGATCAGGAGGTAAAAGGCCTGGGACGGGAGCAGAGCCATGCGGTTTCTACGGAGACAAACAAACAAACAAACAAACAAATAAACAAACATGAGCGATAAGCTGTGTGTTAAGATCAAATGTTTCTTTGAGCAGCTCGTGGTGTCGTGAATGTGTTTTATAATCACGGTTTCTGCAGGATCGAGGTCAGATTTAAGACTTTTTCAGACCACTAAACACAAACGTTAACAGGTATTCTCAGGTTGTGACTTTTAGTCTTTCTAACGCTGCTATAAAGCTAAGAAATTAACAAAAAAAGAACAGAATTTACAGGACACAGCAGCAGAGAATTCCAAACAACAGCCGATGAAACTCACCAATTGTGTTATTTTGTTCAGATTTTTGTGAATTTTTCGACAAAGCTGCAGCAGCGTGAAATAAATCCATGAAAATCTGACAGAAATAGTTTCATTAAAAAAGTAAGACTTGAGTAAAAAATGTTTAAGATCTACAACGGCAAATGTTATGCTGCGTTCAGACCGGACAGCGTCTTGGCGTATTTGCGTCCATTTTCAATGTTAAGTCAATGTAAACCCGCGTCTTGAGCGTTTAAGCGAATTTTCCGCGCGTATGGACGTCTGGGGCGTCAGTTGAAGAGCGTTTAGGCTTCTGAAACGCGGCGTCTTGCGGATTAGAAGCTCGAAGCTGCGGCGGCCGCAGAAGTTGTGAAAATCCATCTTCAGACGCGTTGGAAGTCGGCGTCAGCCAATCAGAGACTCACTCTGTGACACGTGACATGTTGTTCTCCTATCACATCAAGAGGAAAGGACGACTGTTTACTGAAGTCTTTTAATAACTTTTTTAACTAAAGGTGGCTTGTTTGGGGCTTTTTTCAAAGACTTGGCTGTCCGTTGCTTTGAAAATCTGGAGACAAAACAAACAACATGGGACATGACCTGGACTGACAACGCCTCACATGGATCTATTAAAATGCTCGTTGTTTAAACCTGCTGTACAACGGGAGCAGCGAGGAGGACGGAGACAGCAAAAGGACACTGTCTGGAGGAGGAGACAGTTGTGTGATCGGGTAAGCTCCGTTTTATAAATGCAACAAGCCTCTATCTCTCTCTCTCTCTCTCTCAGTGATCTGTCTACGAGCAAAACAAAGCTACAAACAAGCAGGAGCTCGAAGCGCTTTGGGGCGTTGAAAGTGTCTTTTTGTCCACCAAAGCCTTGACGCGCGTCAGAGCAGCTTAGAAGCTTATCGAGGCGTCAACAGCAGAAATAACCGGCGAAATTTAACGCGCGTTTAGGCAAAATAAGCTGTCCAGTGTGAACGCAGCATGAGACTTTTTAAGGCTTTGAGTTTTAACTTTTCTATTTAGACTTTGTAAGATCCTAAAGAAACACTGTGACATTTGGCATAAAGGAGATCTATTGTTTTTTCATATATTTAGACCAAAACTCTACATTTTGTTCATCGTAAAGCTCTGACTTGGTTATATTTTAGGTTTGAGTGAACGAGAGTCTGATCCTGTGACTCTGGCAGAAGAACACACGAAGCTCTGTTGGGAAAAGACTCAGGAATTCTGAACCAGATTCAATTAGAACGAACAAGTTTTAGAGGAAAAGTCAGAGTCACCGCCACAATTTTATAGTTTGACACACTGGTTTAGTCCTGTTTAAGTCCTGCTTTAGTCCTGTTTAAGTCCTGCTTAAGTCCTGTTTAAGTCCTGCTTTAGTCCTGGTTTTAGTCCTGGTTTTAGTCCTGGTTTTAGTCCTGGTTTTAGTCCTGGTTTTAGTCCTGGTTTTAGTCCTGGTTTCAGTCCTGGTTTCAGTCCTGGTTTTAGTCCTGTTTAGTCCTGGTTTAGTCCTGGTTTAGTCCTGGTTTCAGTCCTGGTTTAGTCCTGGTTTTAGACCTGGTTTTAGTCCTGGTTTTAGTCCTGGTTTAGTCTGCTTAGTCTCTTTGTTGCTTTAGTCTGCTTTAGTCCTGCTTTAGTCCTGCTTTAGTCCTGGCTTTAGTCCTGGCTTTAGTCCTGGCTTTAGTCCTGGTTTCAGTCCTGGTTTCAGTCCTGGTTTCAGTCCTGCTTTAGTCCTGGCTTTAGTCCTGGCTTTAGTCCTGGTTTAGTCCTGCTTTAGTCCTGCTTTAGTCCTGCTTTAGTCCTGTTTCAGTCCTGCTTTAGTCCTGTTTCAGTCCTGCTTTAGTCCTGCTTCAGTCCTGTTTTAGTCCTGCTTTAGTCCTGTTTCAGTCCTGTTTCAGTCCTGCTTCAGTCCTGCTTCAGTCTGCTTCAGTCCTGCTTCAGTCCGTTTTGTCCTGCTTTAGTCCTGCTTTAGTCCTGCTTTAGTCCTGCTTTAGTCCTGCTTTAGTCTGCTTTAGTCCTGTTTCAGTCCTGTTTCAGTCCTGCTTTAGTCCTGCTTTAGTCCTGTTTTAGTCTGTTTTAGTCCTGCTTTAGTCCTGCTTTAGTCCGGTTTTAGTCCTGGTTTTAGTCCTGGTTTTAGTCCTGGTTAGTCCTGTTCAGTCCTGCTTTAGTCCTGCTTTAGTCCTGTTCAGTCCTGTTTCAGTCCTGCTTTAGTCCTGCTTCAGTCCTGTTTTAGTCCTGTTCAGTCCTGCTTCAGTCCGGTTTTAGTCCTGTTTTAGTCCTGCTTTAGTCCTGCTTTAGTCCGGTTTAGTCCTGGTTTTAGTCCTGGTTTAGTCCTGGTTTAGTCCTGGTTTCAGTCCTGCTTTAGTCCTGTTTTAGTCCTGTTTTAGTCCTGTTTCAGTCCTGTTTCAGTCCTGCTTTAGTCCTGCTTTAGTCCTGCTTTAGTCCTGCTTTAGTCCTGTTTTAGTCCTGTTTCAGTCCTGCTTTAGTCCTGTTCAGTCCTGCTTTAGTCCTGCTTTAGTCCTGTTTTAGTCCTGCTTTAGTCCTGTTTCAGTCCTGCTTTAGTCCTGTTTTAGTCCTGTTTTAGTCCTGTTTAGTCCTGTTTTAGTCCTGTTTAGTCCTGCTTTAGTCCTGTTTCAGTCCTGCTTTAGTCCTGTTTCAGTCCTGCTTTAGTCCTGTTTCCTGCTTTAGTCCTGTTTCAGTCCTGCTTTAGTCCTGTTTTAGTCCTGTTTTAGTCCTGCTTTAGTCCTGCTTTAGTCCTGCTTTAGTCCTGTTTTAGTCCTGCTTTAGTCCTGTTTCAGTCCTGGTTTTAGTCCTGCTTTAGTCCTGTTTTAGTCCTGCTTTCGTGACCATCATCTCTCAGATTTACAAACACATTTAACCAGGTAAAATGTTCCTTAGTTCTGCTTTAAGTACAAAAACTCTTGTTCCAACAGCGCTGGCAGAAAATATTCAAGCTCAAGTTTATTTTCACTCAAGTCTAGTGTCGTTCTGAAGTAAATATCTTTTGTCTGATTTCTAAAAACTCTTCTCTCTGTTTTTGTAGTTTGTTTATAGTTAAGTAACGATTATTAAAGAAGATAAATACTGAAATAATGGATTAACGTGTGGCAGCTCGAGGCCTCGGTCTGAGTTTGGAGTTAAAGCTCGTGTGTGACTCTCTCGTGTGTGATTGTGTTATAGTATTTCTGAGTATTTCTTGAGTAAATCCTCGCGGAGACACAAGTGAAGCGTACATGTGACTGGAGTCTGAACTGAAGCTCGTGGGGTTTTCGCTGCGTCAGAGAAACTCATGATTCTAGTGACGACACAGACGCAGCACAAACACAGGAAACAGGAAACAACAGGAAACGCTACAACACCATCGTTTAGGCCGTGTTCAGGGTCTGGACCAAGTCAGGTCTTTGGTCTCAAGTCCGAGTCGTGTCAAATTCCATCAGACTGCAGAGTCGTGATCAGCTTTGAGCGTTTAATCCTGTTCCAACACGACTTCCTGGTCTGGACGATATAATAATAAAATGTGGGTCATGATTTTCTTGGAGTCAGATCCAGAGTTGCCAAGTCTGCTTCTTTATAGCGACTACGGGCTTCTTTTTTAGGAAAGTTGCTTGTGGATTGGTTTTTGGGCTTGCTCCTGAGAGGCACTTTGACATCAAGTTTTTCCATATTTAATTCAAGAAAATGTCTCACAAATGACAGAAATATGGACTTTTAGCAGGTTTTCAGGCTTTAAATCTTTTATTAATGATCAAATACTGTTTAAAATACGTCAAAACCATTCACCTTCGTTCTGCTGTGACACATAATGTTTAATTATTTAATTACTTTTTTATTGAGGGTCAGAAGTCGTTTGTTTTGGGCTTTTTTTTTCAAAGGCTAGGTCGCTTGTTGCTCTCTGAATATCTGGCAACCCTGGAGCCAGATCACAGTTCTCATCGACTGAACGATGGCCCTGAAGGGTAAAAGACTGTTTTTCTATTTTATGATGTGGACCTAAATAAAAAAAACAAAAAGGGAGACACCATTAGAAGTGCTCGTCTCTTACTTCGGCTCATGTCCCGGGAAAAGAGGCAGAGCTAACCTACAACCCGGAACTCTGAGGAACATACCCGAGGTTACACTTTTCACTTTCCCTGAGAAAGGGTGTTTGGAGCACTGTGGCCCGTGTCCACAGAGTCTCTCCACCCAGAGACGTCACGTGTGTCCAGTCCTGCTCAGCGTCTGCGACAAGCTCAGTCTGAGTCTCAGAATCAGTTGCAGAATCAAAAGCTACCACCGTACTACTGAAAGTGAATGTGTGAATAGGACCTCACTGGTCGCAGTGAGAAGGTGGGAGTTTCACGTTGGATATTTGGCTCCAGGGGTGTCAGACTGGGGGGGGTGAATGGTACTAGTTTCCCCGGGGCCCAGGGCAGGAAAGGGCCCCACAAAGCATTTAATTTTGCTTTCGTGAAATAAATTGTTACTCTAAAGGCAATTTTTTGTGATATCAAAGAGCTTCATCACTCCGTAATAAATTGACTTTGAACATAAATAAAGAATAATATTTGGGCAACATGTAAACAAAGATAACAGATAGATTGTAATATTATAAGCCAGAGTTTGACACAAACTTATCAGTTCAATAAATATGTATTTTCACAGGGTTTTGTGTTGAATATGATCAATATATCACAACTTCTCAATCCAGCAACATTATAATGGATCAAAAAGTTGATTGCTTAACAAAAGTGAGCTAACACATTACATTTTATTCTCATCTTTATGTGAGTGAAGCTGATATATTCTAGAAGGAAACAAAACCCAAATGATCTTGTGTTTTAAGTATTTAAAACACAAGATTATGTGTTAGGGGCCCATTAACAACGTTTGTACCCGGTAGAGTTTAGATCGGGCCCAAAAAATGCAGCCCGACCCAGCCCGAGCCCGCGCACGTCGTGTCCGAACCCGACCGGGACCCGAGTCAGTCTCTGTGTGTCTGAGCCCGAGCCCGAAGTGAGCCCGCCCCGCCCACTCACTGAACTGTGCATTTTAGTGACAGAAAAAGCTCCTTGGTGTCCCATACGTTACAAAAGCGCTTCCTCCACCGCACATTTCTCCCTCTCTCCCTCTCTCTCTCTCTCTCTCTCTCTCCCTCTCTCTCTCTCTCACTCTCTCCCTTATCCTTCTTTTCTCACCGCGTACATGCGTGCTTTCTCTCTTCCTCCTCACCTTTTCCTGGGTCCGCGTGAATGAAAGTGCCTTCCCCGTCTCTCTTCCTCTTTTACCTGCTCCGCGCTTACACAAGCCTTCTGTCTCTCTCACTCGCTTTATGTCCCTGCGGTGGTTTTGCGCTGTGTTCTGACGAGGCTGTCAATCATCCCGCGGAGCGCACGTGTTCAGCGCGGCTCTGCGTCTTGGCCCGAACCCGACCAGGCCCGACAACTATGTGAGAAATGTGGGCCCGGGCCCGGCCCGAAAGTCGGGCCGGGCTCGGGCTGGGCTTGGGCTCGGGCCCAGAATCTAAACTCTAGTACCCGGGGCCCAGAATTTGGTGCTACGTCCCTGTTTGGCTCCATAACTGCAGCAGCAGCGTCCCCTGAATGTGGCTCTGTGTGTGTGTGTGTGGCTTCTGTAAGCACGCTGCTGAGGGACAGTCAATAAATGACTCTGGCTTCATTAAAAACGTAAGACATTTCTTTTGGAATTTGCATTTGTGTTTTTGAATTTTGGTTTGTAGTCAATAAGGCTCCAGAGGGAATGAACGGGACGAGACCAGAACCAGCCCAGCCGCAGCAGCGTGAACAGGGCCTATTAGTCGTGTTCCGTACAATGTGATGATGTCATAGGTCCAGAAGGTGGGCGGAGCCTGTTTTTCCAGTCAATAACACTGCACTTTGTCATAAAATCTCTAAAATCTCTTTCCACTCTGGTCATGTCTGTTAACGACTTGACACATTCACTTTTGTAATACAAGAAATAACTGACTTTAGACTGACTTTGTGACATGAATGCAACCGATTAACCCAGAAACACAGACACACAGAGACACAGAGAGAAAGAGTGATACAGAGGAGAGAGTCTGACCTGATGATGGTGACGAACTGGGTCATGGTGAGCTCGTGTGGAACCAGGAACTTGGTCTTGTCCAGCGGAGGCAGGAACTTCTCTTTGTCGTATCGCTCGATGATGACCTGAGGACCAGAGCCAGACCAGACTGAACCAGGCTGAAACAGGACTAAAACAGGACTAAACCAGGACTAAAACAGGACTAAAACAGGACTAAAACAGGACCAGAGCCAGACCGGACTGAACCAGGCTGAACCAGGACTACAGCAGGACCAGAGCCAGACCGGACTGAACCAGACTGAACCAGGACTAAACAGGACCAGAGCCAGACCGGACTGAACCAGACTGAACCAGGACTACAGCAGGACTAAAACAGGACTAAAACAGGACCAGAGCCAGACCGGACTGAACCAGACTGAACCAGGACTAAAACAGGACTAAACCAGGACTAAAACAGGAGTAAACCAGGACTAAAACAGGAGTAAACCAGACTAAAACAAGACTACAGCAGGACCAGAGCCAGACCAGACTGATCCAGACTGAACCAGGATCAAAGCAGGACTAAAACAAGACTACAGCAGGACCAGAGAGAGACTAGACTGAACCAGGACTAAAATAAGACCAGAGCCAGACCGGACTGAACCAGACTGAAACAGGACTAAACCAGGACTAAAACAAGACTACAGCAGGACCAGAGCCAGACCAGACTGAAACAAGACTAAAACAGGACTAAAACAGGACTAAAACAGGACCAGAGCCAGACCGGACTAAAGCAGGACTGAACCAGGACTAAAGCAGGACCAGAGCCAGACCGGACTAAAGCAGGACTGAAACAGGACTAAAACAGGACTAAAACAGGACCAGAGCCAGACCGGACTAAAGCAGGACTGAACCAGGACTAAACCAGGACTAAAACAAGACTACAGCAGGACCAGAGCCAGACCGGACTGAACCAGACTGAACCAGGACTAAAGCAGGACTAAACCAGGACTACAGCTGGACCAGAGCCAGACCGGACTAAAGCAGACTGAAGCAAGACTAAAACAAGACTAAAACAAGACTACAGCAGGACCAGAGAAGGACCAGACTAAAGCAGGACTGAACAAAGACCAGAGCCAGACCAGACTGAACCAGGACTAAACCAGAGCGAGACCAGACACATTATTTAGGAGGTCTCGCTAATTTCAAGTTACTATACATTTTGTGTTTGTTCCTTTGGTAATCTAATCTAATTTAATCTAATCTAATCTAATTTAATCTTAAACACGTCAAGATCTCCTTAAAACCGGTTAAATCTGGCTCATTTCGGGCAAATTTCACTTTGTATCTAATTTAAGATTCCAGAATAAAACAGGAAAATGACAGTGGAAGTGGATTTTGCAGCACTTTGTTGATTACGTGACAAATATTTCATGTTTCTGTCGTCATTAAACCTGTTGGACTGACCAAAGATTAAATAAATATAGTTACAGAGATTTAACTATCACCCAGCCCTGGACCAGACTGAACCAGGACCAGAGCAGGACCAGACTAAAGTGGGACTTAAACAAGACCGGTCTAGTCCTGCTTTAGTCCTGTTTTAGTCCATGTTTAGTCCAGTTTCAGTCCTGTTTTAGTCCATGTTTAGTCCTGGTTTAGTCCTGTTTTAGTCCATGTTTAGTCCTGGTTTAGTCCTGTTTTAGTCCATGTTTAGTCCAGCTTTAGACCTGTTTAAGTCCAGTTTTTGTCCAGATTCAGTCCTGTTTTAGTCCACGTTTATCCCGCTTTAGTCCTGTTTTCAGTCTTGTTTTAGTCCATGTTTAGTCCAGTTTTAGTCCAGCTTTAGTCCAATTTTAGACCTGTTTTCAGTCCATGTTTAGTCCATGTTTAGTCCTGTTTTCAGTCTTGTTTTAGTCCATGTTTAGTCCATGTTTAGTCCTGCTTTAGACCAGCTTTAGTCCAGCTTTAGTCCAGCTTTAGTCCAGTTCTAGACCTGCTTTAGTCCAGTTTTAGACCAGCTTTAGTCCAGTTTCAGAGTCCTTCTAAACCCTCCTCGGGACTCACCGGGATCTTGTTGGGGAACTTGGACCGGATTCCCGCAGACTCTTGTTTCCTCGTGGCTGAAACAGAGGAGCGCGTGCGTGTTATTATTAGACGTTGCGGTGCGTCTCGTGCGTGTCTCCGGTCCCGGTCACGCGGTGTGTGTCTCTGTCTTACCGAGCTCTTGCGCTGTTTGAAGGGTCTGCCGCCGCCGTGGATCGGTGTTCGCTCAAACGGAGGCATGACTCGCGCTCGTGCTCCCGGTGTGTGACCGAGCGCGCGCCCGGAGCTCACTTAAGTGCAGCTGCGTCAGGTGACGGGCACGTGCACGGCGTGAGGGGCGTGGCCCTGGGGTCACGTCGGTCAGAGATCAACGAGATTTGGGTTTCCAAGTAAGTTCCATGGTTACAATACGAGAATATGAAATAAATACAGTTAGTTTTTGATACTTTCGACATTCAAAAGGTAAAACTCTTCAGAAAACTTTAATATAGAGTTTCTTTAGGAGACATGACGTCATTCTAAATGTTCATGTTGAGAGAGTTCATGGAGAGAAAGGACATATTCTCTTGTAAGAGTTCAGTAAACAGTTAAAACAGGACAAATAAACTACAACAACAAGTCTACTGAGCACTGGGTTTGTAACTGACGTAAACACAGTTGTAGCAAAGCAGAAAACAACAAGACTTTAGCTTTGAAATCACACACAGTTGAACTTATTACCTTTTTCTTCTTAATAAAGCTGTTTTTGAGTCGTTTGTTGCAGTTAAAATGTCCTAAATCATCAACTGTTGTTAGCAGACAAACTGTTGCCACGACAACAAAGAAATACATTGAAGTAATGTTGCTCATTCTAAATGTTGAGGAGCATTTTTGGAATAAAATGATGTCAGTGCAGAACGTCTATTGCTGGTTTCAGATGACATCACAACATTCTACAGGCCGATGTTATTTCAATCAGACTGGAGGCAGGTAAAATAAATATTGTTTAAACGCAGTTTATTTTTGCAACGCAAATTATTGGGTCTAGTCATCCTAGAAATCATCACTTTTTAAATTTATTAAATCCTTTTTGAAGTATTTCATGTCAAAGTCTAATGTTATTAATAGGAAAAACTGGCTCTTGCCCCCAACCTGGACTTTAACTGACAAGAATTCTAGAATGTGAAACCCTCCTATTCCAGAATTTAAACATTTGGAAGAATAGAGGTTATGCAGGTGACATCATTTTATTCCAAAAATGCTTAGCAACTTTAGAATGAGTGGCATTCTTCAGTGTATTACTTTGTTGTCGTGGTAACAGTTTGTCTGCTAAAACAGTTGATGATTTAGGACATTTTAATGGCAACAAACTGACTTAAAAACATCTTTTTAAAGAAGAAAAAGGTAATAAGTTCAACTGTGTGTGATTTCTATGTCTGATAAATGTGAAAGAAGCTGTCTTGTTGTTTATCTGCTTTGCTACAACTGTTGACTTGATTTTCTCTGTTTACATGTCAGTTACAAACCCAGTGCTCAGTAGACTTGTGGTGGGTTGAATTTGTTCTCAAACTGTAGTTTATTTTTCCTGTTTTAGCTGTTTATTGAACTCTTACAAGAGAAAATGTCCTTTCTCTCCATTAACTCTAATGCATCCTTGCCACTCAGCATGAACATTTAGAATGAGTCATGTCACCTGCAGAACCTCTATAGGTGGGTTTCACATTCTAGAATTCTTGGCCGTTATCAGCCAGGTGGAGGCAAGAGGCTGTTTTTCCGATTAATAACATTGGACTTTGCCATGGAATAATTCAAAAATTATTCAGCTAATTTAAAAAGTGGTGATTTACACATTACCGGTTAGCATTGCAAAAATAAACTTCATTTAAACAATATTAATTGTACCTGCCCTCCACCTCATTGAAGTAACATTGGCCTGTCTAATGTTGTGATGTCATCTGACACCAAACTATTAATACGATTAATTGACATTAAGATTAATGTCAATTAATCCTAATGTCAATCTTAATGTAAATTAATTATTATAAACATAAAAAAGCAGCAACATTTTAAAGTTTTTTTTGTATTATTATTATTAAAATGAACAATAGTTATGGATAGTAGACACAACAATGGATCAATACAAACAATAAACAAGCAGAAAACAATAAATAAATAAATGATACAATATGATTAATACACGGGCTAAATCTTACATATCATAAGAAATATCTTATTTAATGTGGAAATTTAACATTTTATACAAATTCAAAGTAGATAAGGCTTTTTTGGTGGCACGGTGGCAGAGTGGTTAGCGCTCTGGCCTCACAGCAAGAAGGTCGCGGGTTTGATTCCCGCTCAGACCTTTCTGTGTGGAGTTTGCATGTTCTCCCCGTGTCTGGGTGAGTTTCCTCCGGTTTCCCCACCGACCGATAACATGCATGTTAGAGAACACTTGGTGGTAGTCGGAGGTTGAGGCGCAGGTGTTTAGGTGAATCTCCTCTGCTGAGTTGCCCCAGGGCAGTTTACTGTCACTGAGTGGGGAGGGGAGGGGTTCATCTCACTGTGAAGCTTTGTGACTCTGTGTCTGTGAAATGTGCTGTACAAATAAAGATTACATACTTAGTTTTTTATTTGTGAATTCATTTAATTAATATATCACACATTTCAAACTCAAGGCCCGGGGGCCAGATGCGGTCCTCCACATCTTATTAAGTTTACTTTTATTTGATTAGTGCCAGGTTTAATCTGGGTTAATCTGTTTTAACCTGAGTCATTTTTCAGACTAATGCAGATGTATTTTCAGTAATTGTCACTTCAATAATACAGCTAATATTTGTATATGTCAAAGATTCATTAACTGGTTCATTTATAGGTTCATTTTAGTGACAAGCGGCTCTTCGAGGACAAGCCTGATGCCACAGTGACCCTTTGACACCCTTGATATAAGGGTGTTCGGTTCCAGTTGTGACTCTTTTACAGTCAATCTGGATATATATTTTTAGACTTTGTAATTATAAATTGTTCAAGCTCTAACCATAGTTTTAATGAAAAGGTGCTTCTATAAAATAAATGAATCAGAGTTATCGTGTAGTTTTTATTTTATTTTACAACACAGCAACATTTTAAAGCAGCACTGTGGCACTTTCTGAAGGCGACAAGTCAACAACAGTATGTCCTGGTTTAGCTCGATTTGGCCTGGTTTAAGATGGTTTGGTCTTAGTCTGATTTTGATTCTGGTTTGGCCTGGTTTAAGATGGTTTTAGCCTGGTTTGGCCTAACTTTACCTGGTTTTAATCTGCTTTGGTCTGGTTTTAGTTTGGTTCAGGTTTGGCCTGTTTTTAGTCTAATTTGTTCTGGCTTGGTCTGGTTCAGCCTGATTTTAATCTGTTTTGGCCTGGCTTTAGTCTGGTTTGGTCTTGTTTTAGTTTGGTTACGGTTTGGTCTAGTTTGGTTTGTTTTAGTCTGGTTTGTATTATCAAAACTTTTTATATTTTCATTATTTTATTTTATTTTATTTTATTTTTTTTTTTATTTTATTTTATTTTATTTTATTTATTTTATTTTATTTTATTTTATTTTATTTTATTTTATTTTATTTTATTTTATTTATTTATTTATTTATATTTTCATTCTTATTTATTTTTCTGACTGATTTCCGGTTCAGGGCTTGTTCTCTTTTATTTTGAAGGCGCAGACCGGATGCGCTTCTCTCTCCGCGCCGCTCTTGACCGCGTGCGTCGCTCTTGCCGCGGCGGAGGGCGGCAGCAGCAGCAGCGGCAGAAGCGGAGGCGGGCGCACATCTCTGCTTCTCCAGGCTCCCCCGCGCGGACATGGACGAGCAGGCCGGCCCCGCGGTGCTCTTCCCGGGCAGCGCCACCGTCAAGTCCCCGCTGCCCGGAGCCGGAGAGGCGGCCCGCGCGCTCTACAGCCTCCCGGGGGCGCTGCACTTCCTCCAGCGGCAGTGGGCGAGCTTCGAGCGGGAGAGGCACGAGTGGGACGCGGAGAGGAGCGAGCTGCAGGTGAGAAAGATGCTACTGACGCGGACTGGACCGGGTTGGACTAGGACTGGACTGGGACTGGACTGGGACTGTGGAGGGTGACAGCCACAGAGATTCTCCTTAAATAAACACAATTAAACACATAAAATAACCAAAAAAACACAAAAACAACCCACATCACCAAAACCCAAACCTCCCTCTCTTCACATCAAGGTTAAAGCAGGTTTGGCGCGGGTCATAGTCCGGGCCAAAGCGGGTCAGACTCAGTGAAAGGTCAGTGAGTGGTGATCAATAGTCACAGATGAGAGCTAAATGTGGAAACGTGGACGGTCCCGGCGGAGGAGGCGTGAGTGTTACGTAACGCGCGTGTTTTCGGTTCGTTTCTGCCGCTGCTCGGTCACACGTCATTAACACAACTGCAGCGGGACTCAGATTAGTGCTCTTTTACCGTTCTGGCTCGGCTGAGACTGGGCTGACTTTGGGAATAAAACTGAAGCTGTGAGTTCATCTGTGTGACGTTCTCCTGTTTTGTTAAGATGTTTGATTTGCTCAGACACTTTCTCTTCCTGAGGCTCTGAGTCTAAAGAAGTGTTGGAGTAAATGTTTATGCTCATTTAAGAAACAGTAGAGTGTCCAGGAAACTACTGAAGTGGGCCAAACCAGCTTTCCAAAGCCTGATCTCGTCAGATCTCGGGCAGGACTGGGATGGGAGACTCTGGAGGAGACACAGTGGGACGTACAAACTGTCGTTGTGTCCTTAGGCAAGACACTTGACCCACGTTAGTCTGGGTCTGGTGTGAGTGTGATGGTTGGTGGAGGTCAGAGGGGCCGATGAGCCTCGCTTCTGTCAGTCTGCCCCAGGGCGACAGTTTTCATGCTGTGAGGTCATGTTAATTAAGGACAAAGTACAATTACATTAAAGGGGCACTATGTAAGAAAAACAAACAAACAAAGTGATTTCCACTTTTGAACACCAGAGGGAGCCTTTCACATGCATTTTGCCTATTTAGCCTGCTGACATCTAGCGTCAATGATCCACATTCCGGCCCGTAATAAAACATTTCAAATACGTATAAATGTATCACTGATGTGGATTGGTTAACAGTGCTCTCTTAAGTATTCATGTTGTAAAGAATAAATATGATTTAAATGTTTGTGGTCTATATGTGATCATTAAAATTCCTCTCAATCTTACACAGTACAGCCCCTTTAAGACCAGTGGTAGAGATGTTTGTTCCAGATTCTAGTTTACAGCTCATTTCCATCTGTAGTCCTGGGGAGGGGAGAGGAGGCACATTGGACATGTTTTTAGTTGTAGGAGGAAACCTACGCAGACACGGGTAGAACATGCAAACTAGACATAGAAAGGCCCCGGCAGGACCTTCTTGATTTGAGGCCAGAGCGCTAACCGCTGTGCCACCGTGTCGCCCCTGTGGCCAGGCGAGTTCAGTTTGTGAAATACCTGTGGATTAACTTGTCCAGTCAGATGGTCTCAGATAATCACAAACACAGATCAACTATCTGACCTTCCAGCCGCCCGACTGGTTTGAGAGTGTGAACCAGCGGTGTTTCTGCCAATCACATCACAGCAGCGTGGTTCTGAGGCCCAAGCACATAACAGGGCGGGGCTAACACGAGCTGTTAGCGCCGAGTCTGATTCAAGCTAAACAAAGATGGCTGCTCCTGTGGATGTTTATGTTTCTGCTGCTGTTGATGGTTTTAGCAGAAATACAAAAGAAGAGCAGTGTGTGTCACACTTGTTCTGTCTCACACAGACATTGGACTCACCATTATGAGTTGTTGCTGTGATTGGCTAAACACAAATAAGGTCGGCCGCTCACCCAATCAGCACGAAGTATTTAAACATCCCGCCTTTTCCCGAACACTTTCAGTTAGTAAAGTTCCAGATGGAGACTGTGGAAGAACTCACATCAGAGTTCAACACAGATCCATCTGGAGAGAGTCAGGTTACCTGTGGATAGTTCCATCTACTAATCGTCAACTAATGTAGTGATTGAATAATCTTTGATTAACCTTTAAAGAGGGATTATTTGTAGGGATGCACCGATCCGATACCTGGATCGGATATCGGCACCGATCCAGGACATTTTGCTGGATCGGGTATCGACCCCCTGATATCGGTTCAGCCGACATCATAGTTTTGGACATAATGAGACTATTTTACAGGGTGGTGCTGATCCATAATGTTTCATAATACTGGGCATTTTATTCAGATTAAGTTAACTTGTGACTTGTACTATAAACATCAGTTAAATAACACAAAATGGTCAAATGTGTTAAGTTTTTATAAGAAAAAGAAGCAATTTCTGTCCTTTAACTGGTATCGGTGGATATCGAGTATCGGCAGATAGTTCAAGTCAAATATCGGGATCGATATCGGAACTGAAAAAAGCTGGATCGGTGCATCCCTAATTATTTGTTTCTCAACTCAGGCGATACGTGCACACTCGGTCTGCAGAAAGAGCCGCCGCTCATAGACACATGCCGAGGAAACAAGTCGAGCCAGGGCTGTTGTCAGTAACTACAAGAGTTTATCTGTGAGAAAACTAAAGTTCTGCTGCTAAATCAACATTTGTGAATGAAACTCCACCTACGACCCTTAAAAGTGACATTCAGTCTGTCAGACCGGTTCAGACCTGATCCAGACCTGGTTCAGACCGGTTCAGACCTGATCCAAACAGACTGTGGCCTTGTTTTATTCAAACAAGTTTCCCCCGCTAAGCAGATGGACAGCGGCTCTTTCTGCAGGACACATGAGCAGTAGAGCGGAAAGTCACGTTAATCACTTTCCACTCCCTCTATACAGTTGTTTATATTTATAAAAGTCTTCAGATTTTTTTTTTGTACAGGTTTAGTTCTCTTTTATAATTAAAGTCAGTGAGACGTCAGAAAGCAAAACTACAGAGCCTCATGGTCCATGTATGATTTGTTCAATTGATTTTTCGTTTTCAAAACAAAAACGAAAAAAGGAAATTTTGAATTGTTTTTTTTTTTTATTTTTTCATTTTTTTGTTTTAGCTCATAAAACGAAAAAGGAAAATACTCTCTCTGATCCGTCTGTTTTCAATTTGGTTCTCAATTTAAACATGCAACATTTAGAAGAAGGTTTGGAGCTATTTTGTGTTTGTAATTTTTAATTTTTTCGTTTTGGGTGATCCGAAAGTTGTGAAGCCAGTCGCACTTTGCTTACCGTAGTTGAACGGGGTACGCTGCCAGCGCCTGCGGTCCTGAGCTCTGGAGAAAGTGCCCGGGGGATAGATCATGTCCCGGGTGCCATTGCAGCGCCATGGCCCTGAGAGCTCCAAGTGCCTCTTATGCCTCTAGCTTATCCCAGTACAGATATCGTGTCTTGGGGGTTGGTGCAGACTGCAGAGCCAGCCCGCCGCTCCTGAGTGCCCCATTATGCCCCCGTGGACAGACGTGACAAGCTGGGCATTGTGAGACCCCTGTCGCCCACCGTCAGCGACGAAGCAGCATGCTGGTTCAGTCTTGCTCCGAGGGAAGAGCAGGGGTACCTGGAACAGCCCTCACGGGCCGTGGTGAAGAGGTGGCAGCTTCACGTTGGATATTTTGTCGCTGTCGTTTTGGAGCAAAATATCCAACGTGAAGCTGCCACCTCCTCGGCCTGTGAGGGCTGTTCCAGGTACCCCTGTTCTTCCCTCAGAGCAAGACTGAACCAGACTGCTGATAGTCGCTGACGGTGGGCGACATCCGCGGTGCCCAGTGCTTTCTGCCGTGAGATGGCTACTCACGTACCCCAGGTCACGTCTGTCCATTGGGGCATAATGGCACTCAGGAGCAGCGGGCTGGCTCTGCACCAGCCCCAAGACACGATATCTGTCCCGGGATAAGTGAGAGGCATAAGTGGCACTTGGAGCTCTCAGTGGGCCTGGAGCTGTCTCTGTACACCCAGGACATGATCTATCCCTCGGGCACTTTCTCTGGAGCTCAGGACCGCAGGCGCTGACAGCGTACCCAGTCCAACTACGGTAGGTGAAGTGCTACTGGCTTCACAACTTCAGGAACACATGTGCATGTTGCATGTTTAAATCGAGAACCAAATTGAAAACAGACAAATCAGAGAGAGTATTTTCCTTTATTCGTTTTAGGAGCAAAAACGGAAAAACAAATACATTTTTCCTTTTTTTGTTTTTGTTTTGAAAACAAAAAATCAATTGAACTAATCATTACACGGACCCCTCAGTTTCTCAAAGACCCCAGCTCCAAAAGATCAGAAACACACTTTTTTAGGCGTTTTAGTCAAAAAATGCTGGTTCCTTTATGGGGTAAACGTGAGAGAACTACACGTCCCAGAATCCTCCTCTTCCTCGTTAGCTCAGTTTAAACATGAGAACTACACGTCCCAGAATCCTCCTCTTCCTCGGTAGTTTAAACATGAGAACTACACGTCCCAGAATCCTCCTCTTCCTCGGTAGTTTAAACATGAGAACTACACGTCCCAGAATCCTCCTCTTCCTCGTTAGCTCAGTTTAAACATGAGAACTACACGTCCAGAATCCTCCTCTTCCTCGTTAGCTCAGTTTAAAGTCGGCCTGGAGGCAGAGTCGACCCAGAAACACAGATCTGAGACTCTCTGATGTTTGAGACGAAGGTAACGGTCCAGTTTGTGCAGCAGACGGACAAAAGTCACACCACGACCAGCTCAATGTGTCGTAAACTCATCATTTCAACATTTATCTGTCACTTTATTCCTAGTTTAGAAGTGTTTACCTCCAGAACGATCACACAGAGTCAAAGAGAATCTGTCAGATGTTTTACTCCGACGTCTGGACCTGGACCTGGACCTGGATCAGAGTCAGACTTTACCTTGAACTCGTCGGCCTCGTTCTGGTTCTCACGCCGGATCAGACCGGATCAGACTCTCTCCCGGAGCCTGGACCGCGTTTCCCACAAGGCTTTGTTCTCTGGAGGTTTGTCTGACCTCTGACCTCCGACCTTCATCACAGTTTTAGTCACAAGTTCAGTTCCGTCTTTAATCTTAATGTGTCAGGATCAGGATCAAAGCCCAGTCTGTGTGAGTCTTAAAAAACCTGGACTAAAGGGTTAAAGTCGATTATAATATTTTAATTTAGAAACGTTTTGGCTGGATCTTTTCAACACAAATTCTCTCTCACCCCTTTCTTCTCTCTCTCTCTCCTCTCTCTCTCCCCCCTCTCTCTTTCTCTCTTCTCTCTCTTTTTCTTCTCTCTTTCTTTCTCTCTCCTCTCTCTTTCTCTCTTTCTCTCATCTCTCTCTCTCCTTTCTTCTCTCTCTTTCTCTTTCTCTCTCTCCTCTCTCTCTCTTCTTTCTGCCCTCTCTCTCTCCTTTCTTCTCTCTCTCTCCTTTCTTCTCTCTCTTTCTCTCTCTCTCTCCTTTCTTCTCTCTCTCTCCTTTCTTCTCTCTCTCTCTTTCTCTTCTCTCTCCTCTCCCCCCTCTCTCTTTCTCTCTTCTCTCTCTTTTTCTTCTCTTTCTTTCTCTCTCCTCTCTCTTTCTCTCCTTTCTTCTCTCTCTCTCTCTCCTCTCTCTCTCTTCTTTCTTCCCCCTCTCTCACCTCTCTCTCTCTCTCCTTTCTTCTCTCTCTCTCTTTCTCTCTCCTCTCTCTTTCTCTCCTTTCTTCTCTCTCTCTTTTCTTCTCTCTCACCCCTTTCTTTTTTCTCTCTCTCTCCTCTCTCTCTCCCCCTCTCTCTTTCTCTCTTTCTCTCCTTTCTTCTCTCTCTTCTTTCTTCCCTCTTTCTCTCCTTTCTTCTCTCTCTCTTTCAAGAATGTCCAGAAAACAAACCTACAGTGACTTTGCAAAGAATCCTTTTAGAACCGAGGTGTCAAAGTGGTGGCCTGGGGCTAAATACGGCCCCCTAGATGAATTCATGTGGCCCCCTGATGGTTTCTGATTATTATTGATCAAATCAAAGAGAGACACTTCCAACTCAATTCCAAGTCCTCTGCTATAGCTTCAAGTCTTTAAATTAAATATGGGGTAGCTGATTTTCACACACCATTTAGGTTTAAAGGGGACGTATTCTGTCAAATTCACTTTTCTAAGTTTTTAACCTTGTTATAATGGCTCCTTCATCATTAGTTTACTCAAAGTTATATTTGAATTGATTCATACATGTTGGAGTAATCTTATATTGTTCTTCAGCTCAAGTGCTCAGAAATCCCCGTTCTCACCTACCACCTATCCCCTCCCACTTGTCTGTATTTACATGTTATAATTCAAAAGA
This sequence comes from Mugilogobius chulae, assembly GCA_038363315.1. NCBI lineage: Eukaryota > Metazoa > Chordata > Actinopteri > Gobiiformes > Gobiidae > Mugilogobius > Mugilogobius chulae. Next base: position 37,919,401 of record CM076398.1, read on the forward strand.
TAAATAGTTAATAGTTAATAATAGTTCAAGACTGTTCCAAAGCCACTTTCCAACAATAAAAATAGTTTTTAAAAATCTGTTTCTTTTTACAGTTACATTTCAAAGTGAAGAGGCGGGGCTTATCAGATCTGCAGTTTTGAACAGGAAGTCAGTAGAGCTGTTTTTATTTTTAAGTTGTTTTAGATCAACTTTGTGTTTTACAATGAACAAAAGGTAAATTACTGATCTGTGCATGTTCTAGATTCTTACTAAATAAAAAAAAAAACACAATAGGACCCCTTTAAAATCTGACTTCAATTCCCTTTATAAATTCTTCGACACATGATTCATATTAATTATACACATTTTTGGAATTACAGCTTAAAACCTTCATTTTACCAATGTAGTAGTGTGGACGTACACATCAGGTTGCTCAGCACCAGGGGGCGCCTACCCAAGGATATAAAAGTCTGACCTTATTTCCTTTTGCTTTGTGAGGTTGTACCACACCAGTTTGTGCTCGATGCTGCTTTGGCCTGATCAAAGCCGTTTTAGCGCCGCTGTGGGTCCGAGGAGCACGTTGTGTCGTTCAACATTGTGAAACATTACCACCTCCATCGGCTGCACAAAGAACAAAGGGAAACTGGAGAGAACCACCCAAGCTCAGCCAATCAGAGCGCTGCTTTTGGCTCCTGATTAGAACTAAAATTATTTATTATTCTTTTCAGACAGTACACATCAAGTCACTGACCTTCAAGTCCATGTCGAGTCCAAGTCTTGGTCCGGTTTATCAAGTCTGGACTCATCAAAACAGTGACTCGAAGTCTGACTCAAGTCACAACCTGCAGGTCCACACTTTGAACTCCAGGTCCCAGAATGCACTGCAGCGAGAGGAGCCTATTGAAATATAAAGGTTTATTCTTTAAAATCCACTGGAAAGCAGCAAATTGTACAAAATGTTCTTGGAATGAAATATAATGCAACTTAAAGTAATGTGATATAGTATAGTATTTACTTGTTTATTTACCAGTTTCTTTAGTTGTTTATTTACTTGTTTTTGTGTTTCAGTCTCAGATCGCGCTGCTCCAGGGCGAGAGGCGAGGTCAGGAGAACCTCAGGAAGGATCTGCTGAGGAGGATCAAGATGCTGGAATATTCTCTCAGACAAGAGAGGTAAGAGCGCCACCTACTGGATACTCTGTCTTTAACTCTGCCAAGAGATGTTCACTGTCCAGACTGTCCCCCGCCTACGGCCCAAAGTCACTGGGATAGGCTCCAGTCACACACGTGGCTAAAAACACAAATAACGTGGATGTGTTTGTGTTTTCTGTTCCAGAGGCAGATTCCACAAACTGAGACACGGCCCAGACCTGATCCAGGACCAGATCCAGGACCAGATCCGACCCCCGGACTTCGACTCCGGTGAGAGAGAGCGCCTCCGTGTGGCCGAGCGCTCACACTGCAGTCTCACCGTAAAGTCTGTGTTTGTTTCAGATGAAGAAGAAGAAGAAGAAAGTCTGACTCCACACGGACCTCAGAGCTACGCCCAGGGACAACAGATCATCTCCAGGTAAAACAGATCATCTACAACTGAAACAGATCATCTCCAGGTAAAACAGATCATCTCCAGGTAAAACAGATCATCTACAACTGAAACAGATCATCTCCAGGTAAAACAGATCATCTCCAGGTAAAACAGATCATCTCCAGGTAAAACAGATCATCTCCAGGTAAAACAGATCATCTCCAGGTAAAACAGATCATCTCCAGGTGAAACAGATCATCTCCAGGTAAAACAGATCATCTCCAGGTAAAACAGATCATCTCCAGGTAAAACAGATCATCTCCAGGTAAAACAGATCATCTCCAGGTGAAACAGATCATCTCCAGGGACAACAGATCATCTCCAGGTAAAACAGATCATCTCCAGGTAAAACAGATCATCTCCAGGTGAAACAGATCATCTCCAGGGACAACAGATCATCTCCAGGTAAAACAGATCATCTCCAGGTAAAACAGATCGTCTCCAGGTAAAACAGATCATCTCCAGGTAAAACAGATCATCTCCAGGTAAAACAGATCATCTACAACTGAAACAGATCATCTCCAGGTAAAACAGATCATCTCCAGGGACAACAGATCATCTCCAGGTAAAACAGATCGTCTCCAGGTAAACAGATCATCTCCAGGTAAAACAGATCATCTCCAGGGACAACAGATCATCTCCAGGTAAAACAGATCATCTACAACTGAAACAGATCATCTCCAGGTAAAACAGATCATCTACAACTGAAACAGATCATCTCCAGGGACAACAGATCATCTCCAGGTAAAACAGATCATCTCCAGGTAAAACAGATCATCTCCAGGGACAACAGATCATCTCCAGGTAAACAGATCGTCTACAACTGAAACAGATCATCTCCAGGTAAAACAGATCATCTCCAGTGAAACAGATCGTCTCCAGGTAAAACAGATCATCTACAACTGAAACAGATCATCTCCAGGTAAAACAGATCATCTCCAGGTAAAACAGATCATCTCCAGTAAAACAGATCATCTCCAGGTAAAACAGATCATCTCCAGGTAAAACAGATCATCTCCAGGTAAAACAGATCATCTCCAGGTAAAACAGATCGTCTACAACTGAAACAGATCATCTCCAGGTAATAAGAGAGAGAGAAAGAGAAAGAAGCGAGGAGAGAGAAGAAAAAGAAAGAAAGGACTGTTATAAAGGGAAAATAATGTGGACGAGAGAGAGAGAGAGAGTGAAAGGAGAAGAGTGAGGGAAGAGAGAGAAAGAAGAAAGAGAAAGGAAAGAGAAGAAAGAGAGAGAAAGGAGCAAGAGAGAGAAGAAAGAAAGAAAGAAAGAAAGAGAGGGAAAGGAGGGGAGAAAAGACAGGAGAGGGAGAGAGAGAAAGAAAGAAGAGGAAGAGAGAAGAGGGGAGAAAGAGAAAGAAAGAAGAAGAGAGGGGAGAGAGAGAGAAAGAAGAGAGCAGGAAGAAAGAGAGGGGAGTAAAACAGATCATCTCCAGGTAATAAGAGAGAGAGAGAAAGAAAGAAGCAGGAGGACAAAGAGAAGGAACAGAGAGAAAGAAGAAAGAAGAGAAAGAAGAGTGAAAGAGAGAGAAAGGAGCAAGAGAGACAGAGAGAAGAAAGAAAGAGAAGAGAGAGAAAGAAGAAGAGTGAGGGGAGAGAGAGAAAGGAGCAGGAGGAGAAAGTGAGGAGAGAAAGAGAAGGAACAGAAAGAAAGAAGAAAGAGAGAGAAAGAGAAAGAACAGAATAAGAGAGAGAGAAGAAGAGAAAGGAGTAAGAGAGAGAGAAGAAAAAGAAAGGAGTAAGAGAGAGAGAAGAAAAAGAAAGAGAGAGGGAGGAGGAGGAGGGAGAGAGAAAGAACGGAGAAAGAAAGAAGAGAGAGAGAAGAAGAGTGAGGGGAGGGAGAGAGTGAGAAGAAAGAAAGAAAGAAGATAAGAAGAGAGAGAAAGAGGAGAGGCAGAGAAAAGAGAGGGGAGAGAGAGTGAGAAGAAAGAAAGAGAAAGAAGGGAGCAGGAGGAAAGAGGGAAAGAGAGAGAGAAAAGAGAGAAAGAAGAAGAGTGAGGGAGACAGAGAAAGAGATAGGAGCGAGGGAGAGAGAGAGAAGAAAGAAAGAGAGAAAGAAGCAGAAGGAAAGAGAGAGAGAGATGAGAGAAAGGAGCAATAGAGAGAGAGAAGAAAAAGAAAGAGGGGGAGGGAGAGAGAGAAAGAAGAAAGAATGAGAGAAAGAAGGGGGAAAGAGAGAGAGAGAAAGAACAGAAAGAAAGAAGAGAAAGAGAGAGAAAGAAAGAAGCAGGAGGAAAAAGAGAGAAAGAAAAGATACTGAGAAGAAAGAGTAGACAGTGAGAGAGAAGACGGAGCGTACTGAGCATGTGCAGAAGAAGAGTCTGTCTGTGAATGAAAAACACAAGACGTCTGTGAGAGTGAGCCGCGACTGGTACTGACCCAGACACACAAACACGAGCTAGAGTCAGAGAAGCGACAGGCTCGGGGACGTTAGCACAGCTTTTGTAGTTTTTTACCAGATTCTGTTGTAGTTTTAGTGTCTGTTCTGTCAGATTTAGTGTGTTTTTATCTGCAGGTACCTGGAGGAGCTGGGATACACCGACGTCCTGGAGGTCAAGTCCAACCGAGTCCGAGTCCTGCTGGGTCTGAGTCCGGACCGGGAGCCCAAGACCAGGTACAGGACCGGGACTGAAACAGGACGAAAACAGGACTAAAGCAGGACTAAAACAGGACTAAAACAGGACTAAAACAGGACTAAAACAGGACTAAAACAGGACTAAAACAGGACTACAACAGGACTAAAACGGGACTAAAATGGGACTAAAACAGGACTAAAACAGGTCTAAAACAGGACTAAACCAGGACTAAACCAGGACTAAAACAGGACTAAAACAGGACTAAACAGGACTAAAATGGGACTAAAGCAGGACTAAAATGGGATTAAAACAGGACTAAAGCAGGACTACAGGACTGAACCAGGACTAAAACAGGACTAAAACAAGACTAAAACAGGACTAAAACAGGACTAAAACAGGTCTAAAACAGAATAAAACAGGACTAAAACAGGACTAAACCAGGACTAAAACAGGACTAAAACAGACTAAAACAGGAATAAAACAGGACTAAAACAGGACTAAACCAGGACTAAAACAGGACTAAAACAGGACTAAAACAGGACTAAAGCAGGACTAAAACAGGACTAAAACAGGACTAAAGCAGGACTAAAGCAGGACTAAACAAGACTAAAACAGGACTAAAGCAGGACTAAAGCGGGTCTAAAACAGGTCTAAAACAGGACTAACGCAGGACCGGTTTCCTGTCTCAGTCAGGACCCTGCAGACCTCGTGGACCCGCTTCGTTGTGTAGAGTCTGTGATGGAAACCTTCAGGATCATAGAACGAGCGGCGGCTCAGTTCAGCCAGGACCAGGATCACGTCCAGGACCGGAGCCTGGAGCCAGACCCGGACCGAGACCTGGAGCCGGAGGACGACCCGAGCACCGCCGACCTGGTGAGTAATGACTGACCCAGGACTGACCCAGGACCCACCCAGGACCGACTCAGGACCCACCCAGAACAGACCCATTTTTTCCCTCAGACTGAAAATGCTCCAGGTTCAGATGTGTTTGTTTGTTCACAGATGGTTCGACGTCACTCCACCATCTCCACCTCCTCTTCCTCCTCTTCCTCCTCTTCTTCTTCTTCTTCCTCTCTGAGCGAGGACGCAGACACTGAGGAGGCTCTGAGGGGTTTTGACTTCCTGTGCGGCGCAGAGGAGAGCGCCCCCTGTGGTGAGACAAAGGATCTGTTTGTATAAAAGCTCAAAAGTCCAGGACATTTTCACTGGTTTGTGTTTAAGATCAAATATCCTGTTTTTGTCCCACAATGAGGAGACTGACTGGATGCACCTGGAGTGTTTGACTTAAATAGATGTTTCAAGACAAATTAGGAGGTGTGTAGAGAGAGTGAAGTTTGATCCTCTGTGACCTAAACTCAGATCAAGAGAAAGAAAATGTATGACTGGAACCAACCGAAGTCAAATGTCCAGAAACAACTCCTCCTAGTGTGTTTTCACCCACAGGGCTCCACTTACTGGGAGATCAGAAGTTGTCCAAATGATTTCAATAGGTCTTTCAGTTTAGAGGCGGCAAAGCTGCAAATTCTGCCCAAAATCAAGAAAATGCCCTAAAATCCTCATGTTGTCCAAATGAGCGTCTTTACCAATTTTGTTTTATCCATAACATTTTATTACTTTCACCAAAGTTTGTGAAATTTGGCTCAGTGACTCTTCATGTCACCCCGAACAAAAAAATCCATGGTGCGAAGCTGTATTTTGCACGCTGTTGCCGTGACAACGCAGCGCGTAAGCGTTGCTTCTCTGACCTTCTCTGTATTGTGACCAGCCTCTGAGGGCGCGTTAGCGCCATCCTTTGGTAGTTTAGGGGCCGAGCAGACTCTTCATGTCACCCCAAACAAAAAAGTCAATGGGTCCAGTGTTGTATCTCGCATGATGCCGGGACGATGCAGCGTCACTCTGTATGACGAGGCTCTTATGAGCCACTAACACCATATCACAAACTGACTCAGGAGCGTCAGCGCCGTCCTTAGGTAGGAGCAGGTCTGAGTAGTCAGGAGCACGCCGTTGCAGCTTTAATAGTTATTGTATCTGTTTGTGACTCCTGTGGGTCTCCAGCCCTCAGGTTGAGAAACACAGTGCTAGCGACTTCCTGGTTAACAGCTAACAGTGCTAACCATAGACATTAAATTAGTAGACGCGCAATCAGCGTCTCTGCTCTGTTGCTACAACACGAACAGCGCGACGCCATATTCCTCCGGTAAAGGTGATGACGCAAATCAATAGAAGTCAATGGCAGGAGCTGCACTTTTATGGATAAAACGAGCTTAAACACGCGATTACAGCAAAACTACGAGCAAAACGGACTGATTTATGTCTTATGAAGTTTCTTTAAACAACTTTGGAGATGTGAAATTGTATTTCTCAAACTATTATATTCTTAGACTAGAAATGCTCCATCACTCCGATGCGACAGACGCGCCTCCACAGATAAGTGAAGCTATAACTTTGTTTGGTGTTATTTATGTAATTTGTCTGCTTTTCTCACTAGTAATATGTAAAAGCGGACGTTTGGTGATCACTGGAGTCTTAAAAGATGCATAAGTTTGCTAGCCGTTAGCAGTTTTATACACACATTTTACCTACAACAAAAAAACTAAACGGTTTGTAAACTCAACAATAATTTGTAACAAGGCTCTGACCTCTGATAAATGTGGTCTGTAGGTTTGTACCAGCTGACACTCTCTGGATCTTTCATAACTTGCGTTTTTTTCGGGCTAATGCTAACGGCTATAGGAAAATAAACAGGAGAACGCTCCGGACTAGCTTAAATCTTACCGGACTAGCTCAGATGCTAAGTGTTCGATAGCATCAGAGTCGGACTGCGCGTCTACTAATTATATGTCTATGGTGCTAACAGCTAACGGTGCTAACAGCTAACGGTGCTAACAGCTAACAGTGCTAACAGCTAACAGTGCTAACGGTGCTGCAGTCTGTGGGAGGACAGTGAACATGAGTCACTGCTGTTGCCTAGAAACACTCACAGTTACCAAAGTCTCAAGTCAAACAGAAACACCAGAGAAACCAGGTCTAAACCAGGTCTAAACTAGGTCTAAACCAGGTCTAAACCAGGACTAAACCAGGTCTAAACCAGGTCTAAACCAGGTCTAAACCAGGTCTAAACCAGGACTAAACCAGGTCTAAACCAGGACTAAACCAGGTCTAAACCAGGACTAAACCAGGTCTAAACCAGGACTAAACCAGGTCTAAACCAGGACTAAACCAGGTCTAAACCAGGACTAAACCAGGACTAAACCAGGACTAAACCAGGTCTAAACCAGGTCTAAACCAGGACTAAACCAGGACTAAACCAGGACTAAACCAGGTCTAAACCAGGACTAAACCAGGTCTAAACCAGGTCTAAACAGGTCTAAACCAGGACTAAACCAGGACTAAACAGGTCTAAACCAGACTAAACCAGACTAAACCAGGTCTAAACCAGGACTAAACCAGGACTAAACCAGGTCTAAACCCAGGACTAAACCAGGACTAAACCAGGTCTAAACCAGGACTAAACCAGGACTAAACCAGGTCTAAACCAGGTCTAAACCAGGACTAAACCAGGTCTAAACCAGGACTAAAATCAGGACTAAACCAGGTCTAAACCAGGTCTAAACCAGGACTAAACCAGGACTAAACCAGGACTAAACCAGGACTAAACCAGGTCTAAACCAGGACTAAACCAGGTCTAAACCAGGTCTAAACTAGGTCTAAACCAGGACTAAACCAGGACTAAACCAGGTCTAAACCAGGACTAAACCAGGACTAAACCAGGTCTAAACCAGGACTAAACTAGGTCTAAACCAGGACTAAACCAGGACTAAACCAGGTCTAAACCAGGACTAAACCAGGACTAAACCAGGTCTAAACCAGGACTAAACCAGGTCTAAACCAGGACTAAAATCAGGACTAAACCAGGTCTAAACCAGGTCTAAACCAGGTCTAAACACAAGCCTGAATCTCATGAGACTAAACTTAAAGGAGATCTGAGGAGTTATTAAAGGAGACATATTGTGTTTTTTTCGTTTGTTTAATGTTTTGATGACTTGAGTTTTGACCTGAACTTGGACTTTGTGACTTGAGTCGACTTGATGCTTCTCCTCCAAAAAAATAAGAATGAATTTGCAAAAACACACGTAAATGTTTTCAGTAATTAGATTTAAAGACTTGAAACTAAACGCAGAAGACTTGGACTGGAGTCTGAAACAACGACCTGCTTCTAGAACTACAGCACTCATAAGCCCCGCCTCCTTCACCGTGTTAAGCCCCGCCTCCTTCACTGTGATAAGCCCCGCCCTCTTCACTGACAGTCTCCTCGTGTGTTCCTGTCACAGATCTGGACCTGAGTCTGGGCCGGACCTGGGACCAGAGCGTGATCGAGGAGCTGAAGGAGCAGTACAAGAGAGAGAGGAGGGGCAAGAAGGGCGTCAAGCGTGAGTAACCGCGACGACAAACGCAACAACAACAACAACAACAACACAACACGAGTCTCGGCTCTGAGATTTAAAGGTCCCACGTGACGCCAGTTTTTCACCTTTTATAATTTCACCGTCAGAAGGTTTTTAACGCACAAATCTAACGTGTTCAGGACGTTTTCTCTCCTCAGACTAAAAACACTCTTTGTGATGTCATTAAGTGAAACTACAGGAAGAGCTTCACTAGATCTAAATGATTATATTGTGCCTTGGATTTGCCAAACGCTGAAGCCACAGTGTTTGTATTCAGCTCATTTAAACAGGACTGGGACAATATGTCATGATGATACAGTTTGCTGTGGTGTTGTAGCACATGTATCTTTAATAGTTTGTTGTGGGATACACTGGGTGTGGGTTCGGTGCGAGGCGGGACTCACACGACTCTCACAAGACTTCAAACCAGCGTGCCCTTGTGCACAGACCTCAGAGAAGTGCGAGTGTACGGAAAGAATCCGTAGAGAGTCTATTTTTGTTGGAGGTCGCAGCGGTCTTTAACACAATTTAAGTGTTATAACAAGTAATAATAATTATGTGTCACTTTGTCTCCTGTTATTTATGTTGATTTTGCTACAAAATGTACAATGTGGTTGCTAGGTAACAGTTGTGGATTCCCCTCCACATCTGTCATATTTACTGAACAAAAGATAAGAATAAACTTCAACAAAACAACCAAATTATATTGACTGTGTTTTACTAAAAATGTAGTTTGTCCGATGCACTTTAGAACATTTAAATGTCCTTCTCTGTTTTATCTACATGCCAAAGTCACAGCTGCTGTTCACATCAGGATTGTGTCAACACCAAACTTCTCACAATCCATCAGCACTTTGATTTGATTTAAGAGACTGTATCCTGTAGAAAGAGAGTTAGCTCATCGACATCAACAGTGGAAACTAGGGGTTAACGATGCATCGCACCACGCACTGCCTCGATGCGGCTCGATGCGGGGCTGCTTTAATAATACTGTTAAAAGAACCGCAGATGTGCCCCGTTGGTCTGTACCGATGTGTAGCTCGGATTTGTCATTTGTCAGAAACTATTCCTCCGCTCATTAAACGTCCTCAGTTTGTGAGAGACTGTGAGCGGAGACTGGGAGCGAGGCAGCAGCGCCACGGCCACGCGCAGCTGTCATCCACGTGCACACGCACAGGGGAGAGAAAAGTGCAGCGGGACAGAGACGTGGCCAACACCAACACCATGTAAGTGTTTACAACATGTAAATGTGACAGACATTAGAGACTATGAAAACACAAAGACTCAAAACTCACATGTTTATTATGACAGAACAGACGATCTGTAGCTTTGTCTTGACAGAGATGGATGGATAGATTTTTTTTAGTTTGGTAGATTAACACCTGTTGTAATTATAAATTATAGTTTTACGTTAATCAAGAACAAGTTTGTGGAGAAAAATGTGAAAATATGTTGAAAATAGCAGGAAGTAGAACAGAGTTCACCTGATGACATCACACTGGGAGACAAAGACATTTTAAATGTTCTCACAAGAAACTGATTTTTATGTCTCTGTAAACACGTGTTTAACACAGAAAAGTGAGTTCTAGTGTATTTTTATGGCTCAAGTTAAAAAAAAAAGTTACATTTAATTTATTACACGGTTGCCAGGCAACTACCCAGCATGAAGTACATTTTTAATGCTCAAAAATGGCCAAACTGGAATAAAACCTTAAATATAATGATCTTAACTACATTTTTGTGAAATGAGTCGTTCAACCTGTCATGGACACTTTAATGAGACTTTTTGGCAATTTACTTGTGCAGTAAAATAATAATTAAAAGGCAAAGTTATTCTCACATAAAAAAAATTGGCAAAATATTAGGACTAATGACATAAAACGTATTATTATTTTTTTAATTGTAAAAGAATCGTGATGAATCGAATCGTTGGTCCTGAATCGAGAATGGAAACAAGTGTTTAAAGCTCCGCTGTCAGTGACTACAAGAGTTTATCTGTGAGAAAACTAAAGTTCTGCTGATAAATCAACATTTGTGAATGAAACTCCACCTACGACCCTTAAAAGTGACATTCAGTCTGTCAGACCGGTTCAGACCTGCTCCAGACCTGGTTCAGACCGGTTCAGACCTGATCCAGACCTGGTTCAGACTGGTTCAGACCTGATCCAAACAGACTGTGGCCTTGTTTTATTCAAACCAGTTTCCCCAGATAAGCAGATGGACAGCGGCTCTTTCTGTAGAACACAGGCACAGTAATATAATTATCGACTAAAGAACAACAGCACCAAACCTCTTATCTCTGTTGTCTCTTTTGTCCAGGACCAAACCGATCCAAACTTCAGGACATGTTGTCGAACCTGCGAGAGGCCGAGGACCTGCCGTCTGGACCCCCCTCAGGACCCCCCCGCTCCGGTCGCTTCAGTGAGCAGGAGCCGGGACGACCCGACGACGGTGAGAGACACTGCTATTATAAATAAACTGAGACACGCACCAGCAGTTTATCCTGTCTGGTAAAGAAAAGGCACTCTTTATACAATAACAGTTTAAAAAGCCTTTATTTGTTAAAATATCTTTGATTCAAAACGATGTGATAAACGTCCCACGTGTAGCGGCTCACAACAGCCTTCTCCAGAGAGTGTGACGTTCTAGGGCCAGATTCAAACCCAGACAAGCGGAGAGGAAACATTAGTTTAACACATTTTTATTACAGCAAACACATTTCTACAACAAAGTATAAACTTAAAAAAACAACGTTGGGCTACAAGAATAAACCTCAAAAGCCAAAGCTTTAAAAAGTTCTAATTTTACAAGAAAATGGTAATACTTTTATGGAATAAATTCATAAAAACAATAAATCAATATTTTTTTGACCAAACTTCAAATTTTATTAGATTGAAATTGTAATTTATTGAGAAAAAGTCTAAATATCAGAAGGAAATGTCTTCAGTGTGTGTAAGTGAAACAGAAGAATAAACAGTCCCACGTGTGGACGTCAAATATACAGTTTGAATCTACAAAATGTGCTTCTCTTTATGGCTTTGATTTTATTCTCAGAAAAATATGACTTTTTATTTGCACTCTAAATGAGTTTTTCTGATTCATTTATTACTTTTTTTCTCCTACAACTACAAAGAATTAAAGCAGGGGTCTCAAACTCAAATGGAGCTGGGCCGAAATGATCGGAGGCAAAATGGTCGCGGGCCGCATTTTAAAATTTTGGCCTGACTCTGTTATATTCAATATAAATAAGGTTATTACGTTGTAATAACAGTATTTTTTTAGCTACATAATGCATTTTACAATACTCTCTCATATGTAATGAAAAATAATAATAAAAGTGTTTAACCAGGATCACACTGTCCTCCCCAGGAATTTTTGACCAAATTGAATGCAATTTACTGTGTTCTGGTGCATTTTAGAGGTTTTCAAGTCACATTTCAACAGTAAAAGCTTTTATATTTCCTAGGGGTGTGAATTGCCATGAATCTGGCGATTCGATTCGTATCACGATACACACGTCACGATTCGATTAATCCCGATTAATCCCGATACTGACACAAACGATTATAAATTGCAATTAATTGATAATTATTTCTGTTTTTATAGATCTATGCTATTAAAGTACACTTAAAAAACAAATTATTCGTGTGCCAAGGGTTAACATTAGATTTTCTTCTTCAAGACACAGTGCTGCCCTCTACTGTCCTGGCTGAATATGCACATTTTGAACCACTATTGACATTGAATTTAGTTGAAATCAAGATTATAAAAGCATCCTCGTTAATATGCATGACGTCATCAAAAGAATCGATATCGGAATTTTAGTATCGATTCGAGTATCGCGGGATCGAGTATCGCGATATATCGTCGAATCGATATTTTTTGACACCCCTAATATTTCCATAGGTTCATTTTCCATTTTCTGTTTCACAAACATTACAGAAGTGAACCTTTGTCAGGACGTCTCAACACACGTTTATATTGAATCATGTGTTCAGCGCATTATTACCTGTACAAAAGACACTAAACATCAGAACCAGGCAGGTTATCAACTCAAATCACTGGTAAAAATGAAGATCACTACTTCACGGGTTATTTTTGGAACGTAACCCCCGCGATAAACCAGGGACCACTGTATATCCTCGTCGTGGTAGAACTTGGGTCTAGTTTGTGTTCTTGCCTCTAGATCTAACAACTGTAAGTCCATAGCTATAGCTAAACATTAGTTTGACCTTTGAGCAGACATTTGTAGAGATGCACCGATCCGATACTGGGATCGAATATCGGTGCCGATCCAGAAAATGTTGCTGGATCGAATATCGGCTCCATGATATCGGTTCAGCCGATATCCTAGTTGTGTTTAATTGGACATAATGAGTCTGATTTATGTCTGATGTTGAGCCAGAATGTCTCATGTTTGACATTTTATTCTTTCTCTCTCTCTCTCTCTCTCTCTCTCTCTCGCTCTCTCTCTTTCTTCTCTTTCTCTTTCTTTCTCTCTCTCTTCTCTCTACTACTCTGTCTTCTAATCTTTCTTAATTTCTTTCTCTCCTTCTCTCTCTCTTTGTCTGTCTCCTCTTGCTTTCCCTCTCTTTCTCTCTCTTCTCTTTTTCTTTCTTCTCTCTATTTCTGTATTCTTTCTCTTTCTTCTCTCTTTCTCTCCTCGCACTCTCCTTTCTTTCTCTCTCTTCTCGTGCTCTCTATCTTCTCTCTTCTTCTCTCTCTCTCTTTCTCGTTCCTCTCTTTCTTTTCTTCTCTCTCTTTCTCTCTCTCTCTCTTTCTTCTCTCTCTCTCTCTCTTTCTTTCTTTCTTCTCTTCTTCTTAAGTTGTTCAGTTGTGTCTTACAGTATAAATAACACTTACGATCAAAAGTCTTATGTTTTGATCTATTTCAGTCCTTACACAAGTATCGGTTGATATCGGTATCGGCAGATGCTTAATTCTAAAGTATCGGGATCGGTATCGGAACTGAAAAAGCTGGATCGGTGCATCCCTAGACATTTGTTCCATATATTTATCTGTTAAACTGTTTAATCCATTGTAGACACTGCTCCAGTTGTTTTTCAGGGTATCTGCTTCACATTTACATAAACCGTAGACACATCGCTTCATCATCTTGTTTGGAGCTCAAGATCTGACTGGCCTATTTACATAGCAACGGTTACTATGATGTTTGATTGGACAAGAGCCGTTTTGGGGCGGGCTCGGCGGAAGGTCAATTGGAAAAACTCTGTGAAGGAAATACACGTCATGGAGAGGCTCACATACATATGAAGAACACTGGACGATACATGGTTTTGTACGTATGAAAAAGAACTTTAAAATCTGAATATAAAGAGTCAAACAAACACAAAGACTTTGTTTTGCTGCGTAGCGTTAAAACTAGAGATGCACCGATCCGATACTTGGATCGAATATCGGTGCCGATCCAGGAAATGTTGCTGGATCGAGTATCGGCTCCATGATATCGGTTCAGCCGATATCCTAGTTGTGTTTAATTGGACATAATGAGTCTGATTTATGTCTGATGTTGAGCCAGAATGTCTCATAATGTTTGACATTTTATTCTTTCTCTCTCTCTCTCTCTCTCTCTCTCGCTCTCTTTCTTCTCTCTTTTCTTTCTCTCTCTCTTCTCTCTACTACTCTGTCTTCTAATCTTTCTTAATTTCTTTCTCTCCTTCTCTCTCTCTTTGTCTGTCTCCTCTTGCTTTCCCTCTCTTTCTCTCTCTTCTCTTTTTCTTTCTTCTCTCTATTTCTGTATTCTTGCTCTTTCTTCTCTCTTTCTCTCCTCGCACTCTCCTTTCTTTCTCTCTCTTCTCGTGCTCTCTATCTTCTCTCTTTCTTCTCTCTCTCTCTTTCTCGTTCCTCTCTTTCTTTTCTTCTCTCTCTTTCTCTCTCTCCTCTCTCTCTTTCTCTCTCTCTCTCTCTCTCTTTCTTCTCTTTCTCTCTCTTCATAAGTTGTTCAGTTTTGTCTTGCAGTATAAATAACACTTTATGATCAAAAGTCTTATGTTTTGAAAAGGACAAAAGATCTATTTCAGTCCTTACACAAGTATCGGTTGATATCGGTATCGGCAGAGGCTTAATTCTAAAGTATCGGGATCGGTATCGGAACTGAAAAAGCTGGATCGGTGCAACCCTAGTTAAAACAGTCGTGTTCTGATCGTGTTTGAAGCTTCGTCTCATTCGTGACACTTGGTTTGCTCAGACTTTCCTGATGCAGATGAAGCTTCCACCGCAGAGACGACCAGAGGAGCCGAGTTTAATCCGTCCGTGTTCAAACTGGGACAGAAATAAGGGAACAGTTTCTCTCTGAAGCAGCAGCCGGTGAAGGAGTAGAGAAGGTCTGCTGAGTCTGCGTCGTAGAAGGAGACCAGGCCCTGATCGTAGTCCACAAACACACCGACCTTCTGAGGAGCTCGCCGAGGAGACAGACGCACCACAGACTCGTCACAGGCCTCGTACTCGTCCTGGTTCCTCAGCCAGATGCACCAGAGTCCGTTCTGAGGGGTGTACATCACGGCTCCTTTCCTGTTCACCGACTCCTGAGCCACGCCTAAGTCCCACTCTCTCTTCCCTCTGACCTGAACCTCGAAGTAAAACCTGCCTGAGGAGAAACTCTGCTTCCCCAGAACACAAGGACAATAGTCGAACCTCAGAGGAGAATCTGGGAGCTCTTTCCTCACGTCTCCACACAGAACCTGTTTGAGATCTTCAGACAGAACCAGAGCCGGATGAGCCGAGTCTGGATCCAGAGTCACGTCCACCGCAGACTGTCGCAGCCTCAGAAGCTCCAGAGTTGAAGGCAGCTGTTTAAACTCCTCAGACAGACTCTTCTCCAGCTCCCTCAGAGCCCTGGTCGCACTTCCCTCACACGTCTCCGGCTCAAAGCTCACACTGCTCCAGTCCTTCAGCCCACCAGGGGGCGTGAGTGCAGGGCAGTGCTGTAGAAAGTGCAGAGGGTCTTGAGAGCGTGAGAGTCGCTCTGCCTCAGAGCTGCTCTTCTGCAGCTCACAGATCTCCTGTTCCAGCTGCTGCACCAGCTCCTGGGCTCGTTTGTGGCTGAGCCTCTGCTTCTCCTGCAGCTCCGCTAAGAACAGCTCCTGACGCCTCTGAACAGACTGCATGAGAGCAGTGAAGACCTGCAGCCCCTCGGCCCTCTCTCTGTGGACCTCTGTGTCACTGAGCTCCAGGCAGCGCTGGATCTGCTGGAGCTTCAGCCTCCTCTGCTCCACCAGGAGCTCCGTCTGAGCCTGAGTCTGCTGCAGAGAAGACCTCTTAACTTCACAGATCACCTCCAGAGACACAAACGTGTGTCTCTGATGCTCTAGAAGTCCACACGTGGCACAGATGAGGCTCTGGTCAGTGTCACAGAAGAGCTCCAGGGGGCGCTGGTGTTTGGGACACATCCTGTCCTCCAGGTTCTCCACAGGCTCCATCAGCTGGTGTGTTTTCAGCCCAGAGACTGTGAGATGAGGCTGGAGGTGAGTGTCACAGAACGAGGACAGACAGACCAGGCAGGACTTCAGGGCCTTGAGTTTGGGCTCAGAACAGACGTCACACAGGACAAAGTTGGGCATGTATCCGATCGATCTGTCGCCCTCGTCTGAGGAGAAGTTTGGCATGTATCCCAAAGACTTATCACCGATCTTCTCTGACAAACCTGAGACCAGGTTTCTCAGCAGAGTGTTGACTTTGAGCTGAGGTTTGCGTTTGAAAACCTCTTTACAGATCGGACACGTGCAGGGTCCGTCTGTGTCCCAGGCCTGAGAGATGCAGCGTTTGCAGAAGTTATGTCCACACGGAGTCGTCACCGGCTCCGAGAAAACCTCCAGACACACGGAGCACTGGAACGTCTCCTCCTCAGCCACAGAAAAAGACATGTCTCACCTGAGGACACAGGACAGACTCAGTATAAGTCAACACAAGACTCAGGTTCAGATCAGACACAGCTCATTTACTATAACTAACGACTAAAAATGAATTACATGTGGCGAGTCAGGAGAGCTGTAACTCCGTCTGGACACGCCTTGAATTCTAGAACGTGAACAGAACCTGTAAAGACCCAAACCGACGCCTGACGCAGTAAATGTTACAGCTCAGCGTCGATGTCTGATCCCAGAGTCAGATCAGTTCACTTTCACTTCCTTGTGCTGCTTCTCAAACTGTGGAGTATTATTGTTTGGATTGTTTTCAGTTTTTCTTTAACCGTTAGTCGGAGCGCTTCACGAACAATAATCAACTAACCGATTACATTAATGCTGTACTTGTTTTATTGTTGTTATTTTCTCTGGACGTGTTTCAATAGTTTACAAGACAATGTTCCCCAGAAAACCGTTTTGTGTATCTGGCGTCGTTGTGAAATAATCTTCCTTTACATGGAACCTCAAATCTTAAATGCAGTATTTCTTCTGCTGCGTCAGGAGGTGGCGTAATTGTGACCTTACCGTAACCCCACGCAGCCTATTATATTTATTTCATATCATATCAATAAAATGGCGAAGGAAGCAACAAGAACCAGTGCGCGAGGAAAAAGGGAAAATCTTCTACAGTTGGACACAAACACGGGGACAGTTCACATTTACCGGGCGCAGACTCTTGGACAGCTGTCCTGCGCGTTCACGCTGGAATAATATTGTTATCCTTGCTGCTCCAACTCTTTTGATGCCCTAGATTTCATCTGGATCCCTGTCCCTAAACACTACTTTATTTTTATTACATTTCTTTATGATTATAATTATGTTTCTAGGATTTTGTCTTTAAGTCTTGAAGGTGAGGTAATGTTTGAGTTTATGAAGAAAATACACACAATTTCCTAATATCTGTAATATTTTACCATTGATGCATCTTTTACAATAGCAATACGTTTTTTGTCAGAACAAAAAGCCTCATGTTTGAACAGACTTCTACCATCGTGGGAGTTTGTACAATTAACTCTGCAATCAAACTTTAAGTTCTTCAGCTTCGTGTGGTTTGAACTCCATGAATGTCCTTTTGAAACTAGCTAATATCCTATGAGTGGTAAAAACCTGATTTTCATTTATTTAGAGCTGCACTTTGGCGCCTTCACCTCCAGATTGTGTCCTAGTTTGCCTAAGCCCAGGGACGGCCCTGCTTGTTGTGAAGCTTCAAGTTTTCTTTTCTTCTGAACAAACGAACTTCACTGGACTAATCGAACCTTCAGCTCACAGAGAGGCTTTGGGAGATTAGTTTGTGTTTCTTCTGCAACACTCAGGAAAGAAACACTGGACACTGTTGGTGAAAAGTACTGTGGCTGAAAGAGACAAACGCCAGAACAGATTAAACTGTTGTTGTCACATATTCAGGACTTGTTTTTGCTCTGGTGGCGACTGTGCTGCTGCTTCTGCTAATTTTTGGTGACTGAGCAGTCATCTTCTACGGTCTTAAAGTACAGTCTACTACGCACACATCAGTAATGTAACCGTCTTCATTAACAACTGGTTTGTCCTGTTTACACTGCGGTTCCTCCACTGAACCAGCCCTGAAACTACCTCTTGAATCGTCTCCAGAGAAACGTCGACTCAATGAACACGGAGCTCGTTGTCGTGTAAAAGAAAAAAACAATCTGATATCAAAACGTCTCAGATTCGTGAAAAGTCATTGTCGTATACATTGTAGTGAACACAGACAGAGACAGGCCTTTGAACTGTGAACAACACGACTGAATAAAAACCTTTTATAATCAGTAAAATCACTTAGAAGTCACGTGTTAAAGTTGCTGCTTATACTAAACATTGATGAATAACTCAGTCGTATTTCAACATAAAATCACAGTGAATAAAACCATGACTGATCCTGGGCCATAAACTCTGCAGTGTCACAGGTTTGTTCTGTCTTTATGACAGAAACATTGTGTTTGTAGTTTTCACTCGGACAGACGCCAGAGCTGTTTTAGAGCAGGTAACGCCCTCTACTGGAGGAACTGAGTTAAAACAGACCTTTCAAAAATAAGAACATTTAGCTTATTTTGAGGTAAAAACATCTTCATTTAAGTGAAATAATCTGCCAGTGCAGTAAGAACATGTGACCTGGTTGAAATGTTATGACAAGATCTTTAAGCAAATCTTTTCTTGATTCAAACAATTATGACTTAAAACAGAAACACATTTGATTAAATGTAGTTTTTATTTCTAGAAAATGTAAATCAGGAGAGAATATCTTAAAACAAGTCAAATAATCTGAGTAAGACTGGGTCTTACATCTTAAAATGAGTCTTTTAAAGCTGCACCGTGCTAACCTGGCTCAGTCCAGATGGATCTGTGTTGAACTATCTGAGTTCTCTACATATCCATCTGGGACTTGACTCACTGAAGGTGTTCGAGAAAAGGCGGGGCGTTTAGTGAAATACTTGGAGCTGATTGGGTGTGGGGCCGACCTTACAAGTACGCGTCACACATACTGCTCTTCTTTCAAAAAGAAATGACTCTGTATTTGTGCTAAAACCGCATCAAAAGCATCAGAACCACAAACATACACGAGAGCAGCCATCTTTGTTTAGCTTGAATGTGACTCGGCGGCGCTAACAGCCGTCTTAACACCGCTGAAACACCGCTGGTTCAGACTCCAAACCAGTCGAGCAGCTGGAAGGCCAGATGGTTTATCTGTGTTTGTGAATTCACAAATATCTGAGACAAACCATCTGACTGGACAGGTTAGAAATTGGGAAACTTTTTGGCCAAAAATAAACTTTAATAAATGGACATTTTTGTTATTTAGATGACTTAGTTACACTAAATAATTAATAAAAATCTGTGTTTTTACTTTACGTAGGCTTACATGACCACAAAAAAGTCTTGGAGGATTCTTGGAGGAGCCTGAATACATCTGTTTACGCAGAAAAGAGCTTCTTTTCGCTGCTTTTTTTCACATTATGGCAAAAAATGTATTCATCTTCATTCAGAAAGTCCTAAAGTATAGTTTTAACTTTCTAATTCTACTGAATTATGTAGATGACTTTTCACCTCCAAAAAGTTACACAGCGCACCTTTAAGATGAATATGCTTCATTCAAGTCATTTTATCTGAGTTAGATTTTCCTTTTTTGCAGTGACTCTTCAGGGTTAATCGATTTATCGACCAAACACAAACATCCCAAACAACTGAAGTCACGTGAAGCTGAGATTAAAGATGTTTCTGTTCATGTTTCTGTGTTTTAAAGTAAACCCTGGCTATAATCACATGTTTACCCTAAAACACTTATAATATCATCACTTATATAAATACAGGATAAATACCTCGGAAGTATTTGTAGTTTTATTAAAATAGTGTTTTAAAGAGATACCTGGAGGCGGCCATTTTGCTTTGGGTATGACATCAAATGGTTGTCTGTGTCTTCTGGTGGTTGTCAAGGTAACAGCCTAGGGAGCAACTATGGCAACAACAAAAAGCAACCATTTGACATCCATCAACCCAGAATGCATTGCACCTGGACAATATGGCTGCTCCCAGTGGCTCCAAAACAATGCAGATTTTATAAAAATAGTAAGAGGTTATATATTTGTTTGTAATTTATTTTAGTAAACATGACCTGTACTAGCATTTAAGCCATATTTATCTTCATAGTCAGGGATCCCTTTAAGAACAAAATGTACAGCTGAGAACAACTCTTAAAGAGATACAACACTGTTAAAAGTCAAAGCCAAAATTACCAAAGGCAGGAGTCTGAGTCGGCCTGAGAGTGGAGCAGGAGTAGGTCTTAGTAGTAGTAGGCTGCAGTAGGAGTAGGCTGCAGTAGGAATAGGTTGCAGTAGCTGTAGGTCTCAGAGAAAACCAGAGGAGGAGGAGGATGTGTCTTGTCGTTCTGTCGTCCAGTTCAAACCTGCTGAAGAAACGATCTGTGACTTTTACTGGAAAAAGTCGACAAAAGGGAAGTTACAACATAAAGACTTCGCAGCAGAGGAAGTGGGACGTCCTGACCGAGCAGGAAGCTGACTTACACAAATACACAATCACACATGTGAGAGGAGCCGAGGTTTTTATTACAAAAATAATCCGCATTTCAAAACCAACCTATGGCAATGTTTTAATTTAGTTTAACGTTTCTGCTCAGTAAAAACACAAACTCTTTCATGTCTGTGTTTTTGATTTCACAAACGAAAGAGAAGAACAAAAACCCCACAAAAATCTACATTCATAAAACAGTTTGAGTTTAGATTCAGACTCACCTGATTCTGAAGTTGAGTCAGTCTGAGTTTGAAGGTGAAATGATTCTGTTCCTTTTGTTTCCCAAATAAAAAGTGTAAAATCCGGTTTATGTTTGACATTTATAGATGTTTCTTTGTTCACAGAGGCTCAGGTCTCACTTCAGTCCAAAGTCTGAGTGTTTTACTGTCGGAGGCTGTCGTAAAGAGACTCACCAGACACACAAAGAGATTAATGTGTAACAAAGAGAAAACCGTCACCGTGTCAGGGTGGAGGGGTTTGAGGAGGTGGTCGTGACTTGGACTTGAGTCAGACTTGAGACTTGATAAAATGGACTAAGACTTGGACTTGTTGGTCAGTGACTTGAGACGACTTGATGCTTCTCTTAAAATAAATAACGAGTGTCATCTTATATTTACAAGCTGAAACATGTCTCTGCTCATTTCTTCTAAGAAATTGTAGAAATACAAGACGTGTTTGGTAGTTTGATCTTAAGACTTGAAACTAAAAACAGAGACTTGGACTTGACCTGGACTTGTCTCTTTTTGACTTGTGACTGACTTAAAGGAGACTTTTGTGATTGAGTGAAATCAGCTTCGGGGGCCCTCCAGTCTTTTCTACAAACTTAATCAGTCAATCCAAAGCAGCATTTAAATTGACTTTTTTCGTTATAATTTATAACTATGCACAAAGCGACGGACAAAAATAAGTGCACGCTAAATAATATTTCTCACATTAAAGAGACTTTGTAAGTTCCTGCTCCGGAAACCTTTGAATAAATTAATGCATTTTGCTGTCAGTGTTTCCAAATGGGGCCCCCGCCCTGTCCCTCTCCCTGTGAGCTCCGCCTCTGTTCCCTCTTCACGCTGACGCTTTAACAGCTGATGACCTGCATCATCGTGCTGGACTTTTTGAACAGAAATACTACCATCTGAACCTTTTTCAAGACAAACAGCCTCATGTTGTAACTAGCTTTTGAAAAAATGCAACATAAATATGCAGAAAATCGCCGGTATTTTGCCACACTCATTTTCGTCGTGGTAAATTTCACGATCTGCAGACGTCTAAGTACATCAGCTTTATGTGTTCGTAGTTCAGCCAATACCTGTCCTATTGATGCAAAATAAAGAGAGAGAGCTCATGAGGTACAGAACATGTGTTTGCTGACCAAATTGTTCACAGAGTCTTTGATTTTGCTCACTGTGCTGAGAATGATCACACACCTGTTTCTGCTTTGGCAGTCTGCGTCGCACAGGGAAAGCGGCGTGTCTCAATTCAGGCGGGGTAACTTGCGTAGTCTGCGTATAGGAAGGTCCGGCTCTGTACTCAGAAAGAAACTATGGCATATACATCAATCAATAATTCACATTTTGTTCATTGCAAAACACAAAAATGATCTAAAACGGCTCAGAAATGGAAATCTGTCCATTGACTTCCTGTTCAAAACTGAAGAACTGATATCAAAGCGTCTTCATGTTTTAAACCAACCTGTCTTAGCCTGCCGCGGCGTTTTGGATTTAGTTTGAATGTTTACGCCGCAATAGATGTAATGAAAGGTGAAATAAATCCAGCAACTGAAGTCTACAGGCCAACAGCAGCTAAACCAGAAGTGACAGAAGTAAATGTAAAAGAAGGCACAATGTCTCCTTTAACCTCTGCTCTTGTGTCTCTTGTGTGTCCAGAGTCGGTGTTCGCGGCGTCCCCGGGGAAGTCCTTCCTCCTGGGGCCGGTGGACGAGGCCGTGTCCCTGGACCTGGGTTTGGGAGAACTGGCCGGACTCACAGTGGCCAACGAGTCCGAGGGGCCGATGTACGACGTGAGTGAGAAAAGAACCTGGATCTGTGTCGTTTTTTATAATCGAGCTGGAGCTTTTGTCACAGCGTCTGGAATCAAACAACATTCTCTCTCTCTCTCTCTCTCCTCCTCTCTTCTTCATCTAACTCTCTCTCCTTCTCTCTTCTCTCTCTCTCTCTTCTCTCTCTCTCTCCTTCTCTCTCTCTTCTCTCTCTCTCTCTCCTCCCCCTCCTCTTCTTCTCTCTCTTTCTCTCTCCTCTCTCTTTCTCTTTCCTCTCTCTCTCTCTCTCTCTCTCCTTCTCTCTCTCTGGTCTAACCCCGGTCTCTCTCTGGTCTAAACCTCGGTCTCTCTCTGGTCCAAACCTCAGTCTCTCTCTGGTCTAAACCTCGGTCTCTCTCTTGTCTAAACCTCGGTCTCTCTCTGGTCTAAACCTCGGTCTCTCTCTGGTCTAAACCTCTGTCTCTCTCTGGTCTAAACCCTGGTCTCTCTCTGGTCTAAACCCCGGTCTCTCTCTGGTCTAACTCCGGTCTCTCTCTGGTCTCTCTCTGGTCTCTCTCTGGTCCAAACCTCGGTCTCTCTCTGGTCCAAACCTCGGTCTCTCTCTGGTCTAACCTCGGTCTCTCTCTGGTCTAACTCCGGTCTCTCTCTGGTCTCTCTCTGGTCTCTCTCTGGTCCAAACCTCGGTCTCTCTCTGGTCCAAACCTCGGTCTCTCTCTGGTCTAACCTCGGTCTCTCTCTGGTCTAAACCCCGGTCTCTCTCTGGTCTAACCTCAGACTCTCTCTGGTCTAAACCCCGGTCTCTCTCTGGTCTAACCTCAGACTCTCTCTGGTCTAAACCCCGGTCTCTCTCTGGTCTAACCTCGGTCTCTCTCTGGTCTAAACCTCGGTCTCTCTCTGGTCTAACCTCGGTCTCTCTCTGGTCTAAACCTCGGTCTCTCTCTGGTCTAAACCCCGGTCTCTCTCAGGTCTAACCTCGGTCTCTCTCTGGTCCAAACCTCGGTCTCTCTCTGGTCTAACCTCGGTCTCTCTCTGGTCTAACCTCGGTCTCTCTCTGGTCTAAACCTCGGTCTCTCTCTGGTCTAAACCCGGTCTCTCTCTGGTCTAAACCTCGGTCTCTCTCTGGTCTAAACCTCGGTCTCTCGGCTAAACCTCGGTCTCTCTCTGGTCTAAACCTCGGTCTCTCTCTGGTCTAAACCCCGGTCTCTCTCAGGTCTAACCCCGGTCTCTCTCTGGTCTCTCTCTGGTCTAACCTCGGTCTCTCTCTGGTCTAAACCCCGGTCTCTCTCTGGTCTAAACCTCGGTCTCTCTCTGGTCCAAACCTCGGTCTCTCTCTGGTCTAACCTCGGTCTCTCTCTGGTCTAACCTCGGTCTCTCTCTGGTCTAAACCTCGGTCTCTCTCTGGTCTCTCTCTGGTCTAACCTCGGTCTCTCTCTGGTCTAAACCCCGGTCTCTCTCTGGTCTAAACCTCGGTCTCTCTCTGGTCCAAACCTCGGTCTCTCTCTGGTCTAACCTCGGTCTCTCTCTGGTCTAACCTCGGTCTCTCTCTGGTCTAAACCTCGGTCTCTCTCTGGTCTAACCTCGGTCTCTCTCTGGTCCAAACCCCGGTCTCTCTCTGGTCTAACACCGGTCTCTCTCTCTGGTCTAACCCCGGTCTCTCTCTGGTCTCTCTCTGGTCTAACACCGGTCTCTCTCTGGTCCAAACCCCGGTCTCTCTCTGGTCTAACACCGGTCTCTCTCTCTGGTCTAACCTCGGTCTCTCTCTGGTCTAAACCTCGGTCTCTCTCTGGTCTAAACCTCGGTCTCTCTCTGGTCCAAACCTCGGTCTCTCTCTGGTCTAAACCTCGGTCTCTCTCTGGTCTAACCTCGGTCTCTCTCTGGTCCAAACCCCGGTCTCTCTCTGGTCTAACACCGGTCTCTCTCTCTGGTCTAACCCCGGTCTCTCTCTGGTCTCTCTCTGGTCTAACACCGGTCTCTCTCTGGTCCAAACCCCGGTCTCTCTCTGGTCTAACACCGGTCTCTCTCTCTGGTCTAACCCCGGTCTCTCTCTGGTCTCTCTCTGGTCTAACACCGGTCTCTCTCTGGTCTAAACCTCGGTCTCTCTCTCTGGTCTAACCCCGGTCTCTCTCTGGTCTCTCTCTGGTCTAACACCGGTCTCTCTCTGGTCTAAACCTCGGTCTCTCTCTGGTCTCTCTTTAGTCTAACCCCGGTCTCTCTCTGGTCTAACCTCGGTCTCTCTCTGGTCCAAACCCCGGTCTCTCTCTGGTCTAACCCGGTCTCTCTCTGGTCTAACCCCGGTCTCTCTCTGGTCTAACCCCGGTCTCTCTCTGGTCTAAACCTCGTTCTCTCTCTGGTCCAGGTCTCGGTGGGCTCTTCGGACTCTGCGCGGAGGACTTGGTCTCAGAAGTTCAGTCTCAGGAGTCACCTGGACTCGGTCCGGTCTGTGGTCTTTCACCCGACGGAGCCGCTGCTGCTCACGGCGTCAGAGGACCACACGGTGAAGCTGTGGAACCTGCACAAGACCAGCCCCAACAAGAAAGTACGAGTCCAGACCTGGTTTAATCCTGTTTTAATCCTGCTTTAGTCCTGTTTTAGTCCTGTTTTAGTCCTGATTTAGTCATGTTTAGTCCTGGTTTAGTCCTGTTTTAGTCCTGCTTTAGTCCTGCTTTAGTCCTGTTTTAGTCCTGGTTTAGTCCTGTTTTAGTCCTGTTTTAGTCCTGCTTTAGTCCTGCTTTAGTCCTGTTTTAGTCCTGGTTTAGTCCTGTTTTAGTCCTGTTTTAGTCCTGTTTTAGTCCAGCTTTAGTCCTGTTTTAGTCCTGTTTTAGTCCTGCTTTAGTCCTGTTTTAGTCCTGTTTTAGTCCAGCTTTAGTCCTGTTTTAGTCCTGTTTTAGTCCTGCTTTAGTCCTGTTTTAGTCCTGTTTTAGTCCCGCTTTAGTCCTGTTTAGTCCTGTTTTAGTCCTGCTTTAGTCCTGTTTTAGTCCTGTTTTAGTCCTGTTTTAGTCCTGTTTTAGTCCTGGTTTAGTCCTGTTTTAGTCCTGCTTTAGTCATGCTTTAGTCCTGTTTTAGTCCTGTTTTAGTCCTGTTTTAGTCCTGCTTAGTCCTGCTTTAGTCCTGTTTTAGTCCTGGTTTTCCTGTTTTAGTCCTGCTTTAGTCCTGCTTTAGTCATGCTTTAGTCCTGTTTTAGTCCTGGTTTAGTCCTGTTTTAGTCCTGCTTTAGTCCTGCTTTAGTCCTGCTTTAGTCCTGTTTTAGTCCTGCTTTAGTCCTGCTTTAGTCCTGTTTTAGTCCTGTTTTAGTCCTGCTTTAGTCCTGTTTTAGTCCTGTTTTAGTCCTGTTTTAGTCCTGTTTTAGTCCTGCTTTTAGTCCTGCTTTAGTCCTGTTTTAGTCCTGGTTTAGTCCTGTTTTAGTCCTGCTTTAGTCCTGCTTTAGTCCTGTTTTAGTCTTGTTTTAGTCCTGTTTTAGTCCAGCTTTAGTCCTGTTTCAGTCCAGTCTAAGCAGACTTCTTTCTCCTGTTTTTTTCCAGATGTGCAGCTTTAGACGTGGAGCCCATCTACACCTTCAGAGCTCACAGGTCAGTCTTACATTAGTCCTGGTTCAGACCCGGTTCAGACTTGGTTCAGACCCGGCTCAGACCTGGTTCAGACCCGGTTCAGACCCATCTCAGACCCATCTCAGACCTGGTTCTCGTCCACAGTTCTGCGGTTCTCTGTGCCGTCATGAGTTCTTCCGGAGAGCAGTTCTTTCAGCGGAGGAGCCGACGGCGTCATCTACAGCTGGAACACGCCCAGCGCCAACACCGACCCCTACGACCCCTACGGTAGGTCCGGGAGGGCATCTGGTCGATCTGAGGCACGGGGAGGGCATCTGAGGCGATCTGAGGCACGGAGAGGGCATCTGAGTGAATCTGATCTCGCTCTAAACCTCGTCGTAAGTGTTTGTTCTGTTCCGTTGCGTCCCTCAGAGCCTGGCGTCCTGCGGGGGGCGCTCTCCGGTCACTCGGACGCGGTTTGGGGCGTGGCCTACAGCTCCGCCCACCAGCGCCTGGTTTCCTGCTCGGCCGACGGGACGCTGAGGGTTTGGGACGCGGCGGAGACTCAGCCTGCGCTCTGCGTCGTCAGGACAGGTACGGAAACTAAACGAGACAGATTCAGGAAGAAACTCTGACTTCTGCAGATCAATAAGTCTTAGTTTTGTTCACTAAAAGTATCTAAAGTATCTTAGAAATAGAAACAGGTCCATTCACTTCCTGTTCTAAACTGCACAACTGATAAGCTCCGCCTCTATTTGTAAAAATGCCAGCCCTGTTCTTTCTTTGACCCTCCTTCTCTGACAGGCTTTTTGCTCATTTTAAACATCTCCACATAAAACTTTGTGCAGCTGGAATCCTGACGTGTTGTACATCAAAAGAGACCTACAAGTTTTATTAACCCTTAGATGCATGGCCGACCAGTACCTACTCTCTTCCATGAGTGGGGTCGAAAATGACCCCACTTAGAATCAAAGCACTTTTGCCAATAACACTTTAATTTTGCTTAAAGATTATGATTTGTATTATATTTTGAACAACAAAAGAACATTTTTGACATGTTATTTTATCGTTTTTTTCTTCACATTTGAACACAAATCAGTCAGGTAAAAAAAATGTCAAAATCCATTTTGTGACTGTTGGTTTGATTATGGAGGACAGACACAAAATACAACTATAACTGGAGACTATAACATTGTCCACGCACATGAACACACATAAAACATGTTCTCTTGTCTCTCTGAGTGCAGCTGTTACAAACTAGTTGCTTTTGTCTGGGATCAGTCACAGAAATATTGCTTTTCCAGCAGCAGTATGTGGCTTTTCGGTCCTTGTTTTTTGAACAAATCTGACATGTCTTTCTCTTCTGTTGGCCCTGTGAGCTTCTCTCATGTGTGTGGATTTTGTCACTAAACACCTTCCCAGTGCTGAAGTGATTTAGGTGGTCGGTAGGTTTGAGTCACTTTTCAGTCGACTTTTCATGTGAGGAGTCACAAAGTCCTTTGACAGCTCTGTGAGAAAGCGTCGCCATGCGCTGGTGATGCCTTACATGTGAGATGCTGAGTAAAAATGACCTCCTGATGCTTCATCAGATGTGTAAATGCCACAGTAAATGTAAACCAATAAGTACAAATGATAAGAATCAAAAGTTCTTAGGGCTTACCCCTGAGATTCCATAAGAAACAGTTGGGGTCATTTTTGACCCACTTATGGAAGAGTGGGGCAGTGATACAAAAGATGAAATTTCTTAAAAAGTATATTTTCAATTTTTTTAAATGCTATGGCCTCATGTCACAAACAAGTTTGTTGAGGAATACCTGGAACATGAAACTGTAACTACAATTAATTTCAAAGATTTCTCAAAATAACAACACCTGGGGTCATTTTTGACCCACTTATGCATCTAAGGGTTAAAAAAAAGAATTGTTATTCTACATTAATCTCTTTTTATAGACATTTAAAATTCCTTGTGCCGTACGCTGGGGGCTTCTGGTGGCTTGGGGGTCGGATGGTCTGGGGGGCGGAGTGTGTCGTGGCCGGGGTTGGTGGGCTGAGGGGAGGAGAAGCAAGGACAGAAAACTATTTTATCTATTTTAACTATTATTAAATTTAATTCTATTTATTATTAGTACACATTAAGTATATTTATATTATTATTTTGTTTTATCATTTTTCCTCCTTTTATTCCTTGCTCTTGTTTTAGCTTTCCTACTATATTTTATCTTAACTTTCTCTATATCCTCTTTTATCTTATTTTTAATCTTGTCGTTCCTGTCCCACTCCCCCTTGGGAGTGTGTCTGTCCTAGGAAGCTCCAGTGCCGAGGCCCCCTGGTTGTCTGGACTGGTCCCTCCCCGCATGGACTCCTCCACTTTTACCTGTTCCTGTGAAGTCCTTCGAGATGACTTGTTGTTGTGATTCTGGGCTATATAAAAATAAATTGAATTGAATTGAATTGAATTAGATTTCAGCGTTTGACAAGTGACGAGTGTCAGTGTTGTTTTCCTCTGTTCTACTTTTTGGTGAAAGAATCTGAGCCTCAACAATAAAATAATGTCTTTTGGATAAAAACAGGAGGTTTACATGATTCAAACGTGTGTTTTTCATCTTTTAAACCAACAAAAACTGTGTTCCAGACGTTTTCTACTTTCTGATGCAGATTTGAAACTGTTAGCGCCGCCACTCGCTCTTCTGAAATGTAGGTACAGTTATTGTAAAGCATACTCACAAAAACACAACCACACATAACAGAACACTTTACACTGTGTTAAAAAAGACAATCCTACTGGTCTAGGACTCTGAGGAGAACGACACATGCAGCGAGTCTAGAAACGTCCTCTTCAAAGTGTCAGAGGACAACAGTCGTCTCGAACCTGGTCTAAACTGGGTCTAAACCTAGTTTTTGACCAGTCTAAACTTGGTCTAAGTTTGGCCTAAACTTGGTCTAAACTCAGTCTAAACTTGGTCTAAGTTTGGTCTAAACTCAGTCTAAACTTGGTCTAAGTTTGGTCTAAACTTGGTCTAAACTCAGTCTAAACTTGGTCTAAGTTTGGTCTAAACTCAGTCTATATAAATGTGTATTTGGAAGTCAAACTACTGGATTTCTTGTTAAATAAAAAAGGCTGAATCTACAGAATCTGCATCAGAAACACAGCTTCTGTTAGTTTAGATGAAAAAGACACTCGTCCTCATTGTTTTAATCATGTAAATCTCCTGTTTTTATCCTAAAGACATTATTTCATTGTAGTGGCTCAGATTCTTTCATCATAGTTTTTATGGAGATGTGAATATTGTTTAAAATTAGCAAAAAGGCCTGACAGAGAAGAGAACAGGGCTGGAGCTGAAAGAGTTAAAAACGTCCATGTATGTCCATAAGCAGTTTGAAAAGGCAAACATCTGTCTGTCCGAGGTCTCACTCACTCCTGTGCTCGTCCCTCAGACCTCGGGGCCCCTTCGTCCCTGGACCTGGTTCCTTCAGATCCGGCCCTGCTGGTCTGCTCCTTCAGCTCAGGACCCATCGCTCTGTTCAACCTGGAGACGCAGCAGCAGGTCCTGAGGCTGGAGACAGAGACCGGAGCAGGGACGGGACCAGGAACAGGACCACAGACCGGAGTAAACCAGGTCCTCAGCCACCCGTCTCTGCCTCTCACCATCAGCGCAGGAGAAGACCGACACATCCGCTTCTACGACAACAACACAGGTACTGAAAGTGTTTAAACTGCTAAAACATTACAAAACCACTAAACACCGGACACTTAGGCACAGATACTGTAAGTTCCCAGACTCAGAACAGGTTTAGATCCATTAAAACTCAGACTTTGTGGTTGTTTTGTTGCAGGTAAACTGGTTCACTCGATGGTGGCTCATCTGGACTCGGTCACGTGTCTGTGTGTGGATCCAAACGGACTCTACCTGCTGTCGGGCAGTGAGTATTTACTCTGGTACAAGTCTTTTACACGTGTTCTGGACCGTTTGTGCGTGGGTTACTACAGTCACAAGAGTAAGATTTTTTATTTGTCTGTGAACCTAACGTAGTTGTATTTATAATATAGATGTATAATGTAGGACTGGGCCACAAATTAAAAAATTGAGAGTTATTAATGTGGTTGTGGGTTTTGAATTGAAAGATCAACAACTAATCCTTTTCAATAAAACTTGTGGTTTAAAGTAAAAGTGAAGTGTTGAGGCAGAATATTGATCCAGCCTCAGAAAGGTTCCTCACACCTTGAAAACACAACTTTATTAAAAAAGACTTTGTGGATGGAGACAAGCCACCAGCTGCCCAGGACTCAATGAAGAGGTTGACTTTTCTCCTTTTTTATAAACTATTCCTAAACTTTTAAACACTACTGTGCATCTGGGCGTTTCCGACTTCTCACTGTTTTATACCTACTGGTGTGTCTGAACTTTAGGGTGTGATTATAGTTGGAGTCTTTAATGTTTCAGTATCATGCTGCAGGATTTGTATTTTGTTTTTGGTTACGTAGTTCACATGACTCCTGATATTTCAACTCAACACCTGGTGTCAAATGTTTGCCTGGAAAATCCAGACGATATAATTAAAAATATATCGTCTGGCCAACGTGTCCCTCTTTTGGATTTCTGTAACCGTGATTGACAGATTAATTGACCTTTCGCCGAGCCCCGCCCCAAAACGGCTATTGTCCAATCAAACATCGTAGCAACCGTTGCTATGTAAATAGTGTCCGTCAAATCTTAAGCTCCAAGCAAGATGGTGAAGCGATGCGTCTACGGTTTATGTAAATCAGACACAGATACCTCGAAATATTGCCCGGAGGAGTTGTGTTCTTTCCATTTCCAAAAACCCAAAACAACTGGAGCAGTGTCTACAATGGATTAAACATACGGGCGGCTCGGGCGGCTCCTCTACCAGCTAAATATATGGAGAAAATGTCTGCTCAAAGGTAAAACTAATGTTTAACTATAGCTATGGACTTACTGTGTTGTTAGATCTAGAGGTAAGAACACAAACTAGATCAAAGTTACCATGACGAGGATATAACTGCAGAAGTTACGCTCTAAGCTGCTACGTTTAGCGAGCCCTTTAGCTTTAGCCAACACTGGTAGGTTTAGCTCGCTAACATAGCCTCGTAAATGAACAATATTCTTACAATAGAGAAAAATAGACCTTAACACATGAAAGTGAACTTACCCGGCAGTGCAAGAGCAGGACAAGGCTGTGCTTGTTGTATTTGAGGAAACGTTAAAGATCATGTGTTTCTCTGATTTAGCTTGAGACCAGTAGCATTAGCCTCTATAGAAGTTATGTCCCTCTGTTGCGTATTTTAATGTTTTGAATAAATCCCTCGCTGCGATTTTAATGTGATCTGAGTGAAGTTAGATTTTGGTCTAAATGCAGATGACAATCAGCTTTGTTTTATCTTGCGTCACACAAATAAACTCATTTGATTGGGACGGTACGATGTAATTTGATCTGAAACGCAGTGGGGGGCGTGGTGACCAGACCAGGAGCTGAAGTGTGGGGGATGAGACGATATTAAAATTTGCACTCACGATTATTGTGACCAAAATACAGTAATTGCAATTAACAATATTATCACGATAATTTTACGAAACGTAAAGGTGTACAGTTTAAAAGTTCTCTTTTTAAATTTTATTACTGCACATCTATCCATGTGTTTGCTACAACTAGTTAATATATTTTGGTCTAAGTGGAATCAACAATGATTCAAAGATGAACAATGTGAACACAATGTTGTGAGCAAAAATACAATGCTTCTGTGAGCGACCTGTGCCTCTTGTGTGTGAGTATGACGGTGTGTTTTCTCCTCCTGCAGGTCAGTGTGTGTTATTGACGGTGTGTTTTTCTCCTCCTGCAGTGTGTGTGTGTAGTGACGGTTGTGTGTTTGTACCTCCTCCTGCAGGTCGTGTGTTGTATGACGTGTGTTTTCTCCTCTGCAGGTCGTGTGTGATGTGACGTTGTGTTTTCTCCTCCTGCAGGTCGTGTGTGTATGACGTGTGTTTTTTCCTCCTTGCAGGTCGTGTTGTGTGTGACGTGTTTGTTTTCTCCTCCCTGCAGGTCGTGTGTGTGTGACGTGTGTTTTCTCTCCTCCTGCACGGTCTGTGTGTTGTGCGTGTGTTTTTCTCCTCCTGCAGGTCGTGTGTGTGTGAGTCTTGTTGTTTCTCCTGCCAAGGTCGTGTGTGTATGACCGGTTGTGTTCTCCCCCCATGCAAAGGTTCGTGTGTGTATGAACGTTGTGTTTTTCCCCTCCTGCAAAGGTCGTGTGTGTATTGAAGTGTGTTTTTCCTCTGCAGGTCGTTT
>CM076398.1:37952979-38068921 GCA_038363315.1 Mugilogobius chulae
GTGTGTGTGAGTGTGTTTTCTGCCTCTGCAGGTTTTTTTTTTTCTCCCTGGCAGTGTCGTGTGTGTGTGACGTGTGTTTTCTCCTCCTGCAGGTCGTGTGTGTGTGAGTGTGTTTTCTCCTGCGGTCGGTGTGTGTGACGTGTGTTTTCTCCCCCTGCAGGTCGTGTGTGTGTGACGTGTGTTTTCTCCTCCTGCAGGTCGTGTGTGTATGACGTGTGTTTTCTCCTCCTGCAGGTCGTGTGTGTGTGACGTGTGTTTTCTCCTCCTGCAGGTCGTTGTGTGTGGTGTGTCTCCCCTGAGCTGTGTGTTGTGTGTTTTCTCCTCCTGCAGGTCGTGTGTGTGTGACGTGTGTTTTCTCCTCCTGAAGGTCGTGTGTGTGTGACGTGTGTTTTCTCCTCCTGCAGGTCGTGTGTGTTATGACGTGTGTTTTCTCCTCCTGCAGGTCGTGTGTGTGTGACGTGTGTTTTCTCCCCCTGCAGGTCGTGTGTGTGTGACGTGTGTTTTCTCCTCCTGAAGGTCGTGTGTGTGTGACGTGTGTTTTCTCCTCCTGCAGGTCGTGTGTGTGTGACGTGTGTTTTCTCCTCCTGCAGGGTCGTTGTTGGTGTGTGTGACGTGTGTTTTCTCCCCCTGCAGGTCGTGTGTGTTGTGACGTGTGTTTCTCCCCCTGCAGTACGACTGCTCGGTGCGTCTCTGGAGCCTGGACTCGCGTACGTGCGTTCAGGAGTTCACCGCGCACAGACGCAAGTTCCACGAGTCCATCCACACGGTGAGCTTCCACAGGACGCTGGGATACATGTGCAGCGGAGGAGCCGACGCGCTGGCCAAGGTCTACGTTTGAGGGGCGGGGTTTAAGTCTGAGGGGGCGGGGCTTGAGTGTGACGGGGAGGGGTTTAAGTGTGAGGAGGAGGGGCCAAAATCTACATGTATGAATTGTACTGTCCATGAGTTTTGAGGAGAAATGATTCCTTCCTAATTTGAAGTTTTGGTGAGAAGAACTGTTCCTCTTTCAAAAGATCGATGACACTAGAACGATCAATATAGACACAATTCACTGTGAGAATCAGAAACACAACGTGGACAGAGTCAGGTCTTTAACTAGAAACAACACGACTGAAGTAAAGACGTTAAGGAGCCGCTTAAACTCAATGTTAAGCCGGAGAAGAAGCAAAACCCAGCTTCTGAACCAGGTTTTCATAGGGGAAGGTTTGTAGAGGTGGGTGGGCCGGGACTCGCTGCTCTTGGGGCCGGGCGGAGGTGCTGCGGGCCGGGACTCGCTGCTCTTGGGGCCGGGCGGAGGTGCTGCGGGCCGGGACTCGCTGCTCTTGGGGCCTGGGCGGAGGTGCTGCGGGCCGGGACTCGCTGCTCTTGGGGCCTGGGCGGAGGTGCTGCGGGCCGGGACTCGCTGCTCTTGGGGCCGGGCGGAGGTGCTGTGGGCCGGGACTCGCTGCTCTTGGGGCCGGGCGGAGGTGCTGCGGGCCGGGACTCGCTGCTCTTGGGGCCGGGCGGAGGTGCTGTGGGCCGGGACTCGCTGCTCTTGGGGCCGGGCGGAGGTGCTGCGGGCCGGACTCGCTGCTCTTGGGGCCGGGCGGAGGTGCTGCGGGCCGGGACTCGCTGCTCTTGGGGCCGGGCGGAGGGGCTGTGGGCCGGGAAAAAAGTGAGCGCACGCAGCGCTCGGTTACATGAGAACCTCTGTAGAACCTCTGTAGGTGAACGGAGCTCGCGTAGTTCGATCGCCGCGCATGCTTCGTGCACCTAAAAAAAGAAAAATTCTCAAAAATTAAAGAAAAGCTGTGTTTCCCGTTCAATCAAAGTACATTTTCCCACAAGAAAGATCACGTATTTTTACTTAGTTTAACTTCAGTAAACATTAAAACACGCCACGTCTGTTCTGCATTCACACAGGCTCAGCGATCACAGTAATTTACTCGTTTTATGTTGAAAATTACGACAGTTACACCTTCATATTCATTCATGACTCCAGCATCTCTTCTGTCTTAGGTTTAGGTAACTTTACAGACGCGGAAACTCAGACCACGGCCGTAATTATTACATTTTACATGAGCCGCACAAGTAAAACTAATCTGAACAGTACTTATGATGTTGTTCTGCCAAATCCTTCAAATCAGGAAGCAGCATTTCTTTTCTTTTTCGTTTTCTTTTAGCTCATGGACTTCAGCTGGTTTAGTCCTGTTCACATGATTGTTCAGACTTACAGATGGTTTTGACTCTGTTTTCTCATGATTTGTCCAAGCTTCGACCTGGTATGTTTGAAGTTATGGGACATTTTAAGTTATTTATTCATTATTTACTCACATGAGATTCGCTTCCATTGAAACTCTTCATTAAAAGTCAAAGGGAAACGTAAATGAAGAAAATATGAAAGTCTCCCTCTAGTTTACTCTATGTACTGTGTATTTATAAAAACTACAATGTGTTATGTTGTTTTCTGAAGTATTATGAACGACAATATCGATTGCACTAAAGGCCCGCTGAGGTCAGGGGTCATTACAGGTCAGGGGCCGTTGGAAAGGTCAGAGGTCGTTGGAAAGGGAATCGTGTCTTCTTCAGATGCTGAGTTTGAAAAGCACTTTACTTTGTCTAAACTGTAAAAAAACAAAAACGAAACGGGACATATCGTGTGTTAGCGGCAGTGTGAGGTCACTTCCTGTACAGCGCGGTGACGTCACTTCCTGTACGGCGCGGTGAGGTCACTTCCTGTACAGCGATGACGTCACTTCCTGTACGTTTGTGACCAGTGTTTTTGGTTTTTACTTTGAGCGTTTGAATCAGACCAAAACATTACGACCGGTCCAGTGAAGGTTCCTGGTTTAACGAGACTTTCTCCTGCACTTTACACTCACATTCCTTGTTTTGGTCGAGTGTGTCTTGCCAAAAGACACAAAACATCGAGCCTCTGCACAACAGCGCTTAGCTAACTCAGTGTCAAAGGCGTAAATAAACAGAGCAGCTTAACTCTTTCACTGCCAGCTCTATTCTGGCTTTCACCCTCCTTCTCTTATCCTACGCTTATTTGTGTCTAAATTTGCCTAAAAGCGCGTCATATTTCATCTGTTATTTATGCTGTTCACGCCTGAATAAGCTTCCAAAACTCTCTGACGCACGTCAAGGCTTTTGCTTTCTCCTCCTCCAGACAGTGTCCTTTTGCTTTCTCCTCCTCCTCGGCTCCTCCCGTTGTACAGCAGGTTTAAACACGGCACTAGGCATTTTGAATAGATCCATGTGAGGCTTTAACCTTTCGCTAAAAAAGTTAAGACTTCAGTAAACAGTCCACCTTTCCCCAAGAAAACAGCATGTCACGTGTCACAGGAGTGGAGTCTCTGATTGGCTGACGCCGACTTCCAACGCGTGAAAGATGGATTTTCACAACTCCTGCGGCGGACGCAGCTTTGAGCTTCTAATCCTCAAGACGCCGCGTTTTCAGACGCCTAAACGCTCTTCAACTGACGCCCCAGACGTCAATACGCGCCACTAATACGCTCAAACGCTCAAGACACGGGTTTATAATGACTTAACATTGAAAATGGAACACAGCATTAGGCCTTTTTGCTCATTTTTTAAGCAATATTCACAGCTCCACTAAAACTCTGCAGTTATCATCATGACGTGTTGTACATCAGACGAGACCTACAAGTGTCTACTTTCATTTCAAAAAAGAATTGTTATTCTACTTTAGTCCGTTCTAGACATTTGAAATTCCTTGTTTTCATTAGATTTCAGCATTCGAGGAGAAACTACTGAGAAAACGTAGTTTTTCTACATCAAACCTCGTGTCAGTGTGGTTTTCCTCTTGAAGCCACTGTGTGACTTTGACCAAAAAAAGACTTGAATAAAAGCAAGTTTTTGTCATTTAGATGTTTTCATGCACTACATATATAATACAAATCTGAGCAGAACTGTTTGTTTCTATAGAAAAGATGTAAATTTAGTCATATTTTCATGAGACTAACACACAATTATCACTATTAATGATGTTCCACAGGAGTCCCTCATATAAAATACAGCTTTATTAAAAGTCCCACCAAAGTGAAGACTTGGTCAAAACTTGGCGTTTGAATGTGGATGTGAATAACCAGAGTTTTGAATTTTTAATTGTCAAAGGCACATTTATGAGGTTTACCTGTGGACACAATAGTTTGTACAAAACAGAGGACATCAGATTTGTAAAAATACGCTGCGACGTGTGAACAGGGCCACAGTTTAACAATAACTACAGAGACACACGAGTGAAGAGTTCAGGCTGTTGTGCAGAGTTCAGAGGTTCTAATGTTTTGGCTGATGATGTTTTTTTAAATATATTAATCTGAATATTCCAACATTGACTTGATTATTTATATATTTATTGTTTATAAAAGTTTGGTCTTGGTTTAACTGTATTTTTCTGTTTCGTGCCAAACATTTGTGATTTTCTCACGTCGGCCGGTTTTACTTTGACCGACTTAGCAGTGTTTTTCTCAGTAATATGTGGTTCTATTTTCAATAATGTTCTCTAGTTTAGATGATAAAGAAGTATATTTAAAATAGCACATAAACGACATTTGTACAAAGCACTTTTCTGTAAATAAACTGTTCACTGTTGTTGACCAAGTCTCAGTCTGTTTTAATGTTGGATTTAGTTCTGCAGCTCTCGTCTCATTCTTTATGTTTAGGTTTATGTTTCAAATGACAGTATTTACAATGAGAAAACATGTCTCATATGTCAACAAACAGCCTTTCCTTCAGCTTGAACAGGAGTGAGCTGAAGTAAAACAGTTTATCTCCCACGCCTTATTACTTTCTAGAATCAAAAAATATACTGTATGTACTGCTTCCTTTAATAGTTTCATATTCATCTTTAATGTCATAATCTGATCTAACTAAGGGTCGTACTCTCACTCTTTTACTTTTCAAATGTAATGTTTTTTAATCCTTCTTTAAACAGTTTGATATGAGGACATTCTTTAAATTATTCCTGTAACTTATTCCATAATTTCACATCTTGCACAAAAAAACATTTAGCTTATTATTCACCTTTCTGACTTTAAATTTAAATCTTCCTCTAAATAATTTCTGAATATATTATTTGTTTAGAGATAAATTAGTGCAGAGAGTGAAAAGATCAAATGTAACTTACAGAAAAGAGCTTTAGAGTGTATTAAAACAATGCACTTGTTTCTCCCTCAAACACTAATACATTTTGCTGTGTTGTTCACATACATTGGGCTGGGTACAGATGGCTCAAAGAAAGCACCATCAGAGGAGTCATCATTAGGAGCAGAGTCGCTGCAGTCACAGGACACCAGCTCGAGGCCCAGAGAAGAGATGAGGTCCAGACCAAACCTCCATAAACCCACGAGCCAGAGCCGACCACAGCTCCTGGTGCAGACGCTCCTCAGAGGAAACACTGGAGAACCTGAAAGTGATAAGTTCAAGTTAGAGGAACTAACTTTTTATGTGTAAATGAGTAAACTTTGTGTTTTCCACTAAGAAGTCTCTGATAAATGCAGCACTTTGTGAAAAAATGAGACCACTGTGTCC
Source organism: Mugilogobius chulae (assembly GCA_038363315.1). Classification (NCBI taxonomy): domain Eukaryota; kingdom Metazoa; phylum Chordata; class Actinopteri; order Gobiiformes; family Gobiidae; genus Mugilogobius; species Mugilogobius chulae. The sequence goes on from CM076398.1 coordinate 37,958,515, forward strand.
TGCAGGCCTATTCAACTTAAGGCCTGGGGGCCAAATCGGCCCTTCAAGGATTTGATCTAGCCCTCAGTTTACTTTCAATCAAAATATTACAAAAACATTTTCCTCTTGTTTGTAGATTTAGTTCTGGGTAGTTACTCATTAAAGAGTGGCCAACTTTATTTTCTGAATGTGTCAATAACTGTCAGATTTGCCAGTGAGAAAATGTTGTATTACAAACAGTCCGTCAGTTTTGTTACTTTTGTAAGTAGTTACTGTATAAGTAGTGTAACTCATTACTTATAAAAATGTTGATAATATATTACAGTTACAATGTGAGTAACTCAAGTTATTTTCATATAAATTAATTACTTTTATATTCTATTGAAAACATCACTTCGACATCACTAAAATACTGTCTGTTTGCTTAAAGGTGAATCAAATATTATGAGGAAAATGTGTTGTTGTGAGACCACATTTCCACAATTTAAACAGTAAACAAGTGTAAATGTAACAGGATTAGTGTTGTACAAGGTCACAAATGTGTGATTACTTAAAGTAACTCACAGTAGTGTAACTCAGTTACATTTTTGAGACAGTAACAGTGTAATACAAATGTATTACATTTTTCTCCCTGTAACTAGTAATATATAATGTATTACTATTTTAGAGTAACTTACCCAACGCTGCAATCCATGTAGCTCTATTAGTAATCTTGTTTGAAGAAGTAAGTAATGCTTAAACAAAGACAAATATGACTTATTTTAAATACTTATTGACTCATTATTCATTTTAAATGGTCACTTTTTACAGTGCAAACTTGAGTCCTGATTTAATTCTGCTTTAGACCTGGTTTAGTCCCAGTTTAATCTGGTTTAATGCAGAGACTTCCCAGTTTAGATTTGGTCATGTGGTTTATCGTTGATTTAACATTTTGTAGATCAATAAAAACAGACTACAGCATGACTTTATTATCACTATAATAATAAATCTAGTCCTGTGAATGTTTGGCACAACCTCGTGTAAAAAGTGATGACCCAGCCCAGAAGCCATGGTCCTCGGTAAAAGTTGAATAGCTCTGGTCTGCTGTCTGAACTGAATACTAAAGAGCTTCAGTTCTAATCAGGAGATGAATGCTGCGCTCTGATTGGCTGTGCTTGAGTGGTCCTCTTTAGTTTCACTTTGTTGTTTGTAGAAAGAAGTTTATAAGCTGTAATTGCAGTCAAAATGAATTCATGTCAGTATTAACCTTGTGCCGAAGCATTTATGAGAGGAAGTTATCAGATTTACAACTTAAATTGTGTTTGCAGTGTGACAATTAGCGACCACACCTTTAAGCAGGGGTGTCGGACTGGGGGGGTAAATGGTGCTAGTCTCCCCAGGGCCCAGGGCAACGAAGGGCCCCCCAAAAGCAGATAATTTTTGCTTGTGCGATAAATATTGTTCCTCTAAATGCAATTATTTGTGACTTTAGGATGTTCATCATTCTTTAAAACGGAGCAAATTGACACAAAGAAAGCTAAATAAAGATCACTACATCTCAATCCACATTTTGTTTTGTCAAAAATGTCACAAGCATTTTCTCAGTAAATTCTTGGTGTAAGTTTATAGCTCAAAACAATTAGTTAAAATGTAAAAGAGTGCGTTTAAAGCACATTCCATTTTATCCTTGTCTTTATGTGAATGAACCGACGCAATAGTTTTGCCACACACATAAACGTCATGTTTTCTAGTCGGTTATGGCAATGGAGATGTTGAAAGGTATTGATTTACTGAAGCCAATCAATAGGCTGTATATGAGTATTCTAGAAAAAAATAAAACCTTAATGATTAGAAAAATAATGAGAGTGGACTCAAGATTTAAAACACAAGATTATGTTTTAGGGGCCCATCAACACAACCCTGCCTTTAAGTAAAAAGTTTGTTACAAGTATACTACTAACTAAAGTGCAAAATATATTTAAGAAAATCTTAAGAACAAGATTCAGAGAAAAGAATATATAAAACTTATAATAAATAAAGGCAATATTCATAACGGAAATTTGATTAATTGGACAGTCCTGCCATGTCGCTACTTTTGAAATGCATTGTAAATATTTTGAGTATTTACAAAAATAATACATATTATATTTTCTTTATCCATAAAATTACTCATTAAGGCAAACTGAAATGTAAAAACACAGGTTTTGTTGACCTTTGCGGTAAACACTGAACCTGGGATATTTAGTCAAAAGAATATCCAGAGTTTATTTTTATTTTAATTGAGTCATAAAAAATTGAATTACCTTTGCTCGAATATTTTGACTGCACACAACCTCAGATTATTATTTTTTTCTTATGGTTTATTATTTACATGACTCTGTTCAGTTGCTTTTCCTCCGGTTTTGTCCAGGCGGCGCCAGTGTCTGTTTCACAGCGGCAGTCAGAGGCTAACACCAGGCTAACATACAAGCTAACACACCCAGAACCCCGCCGGAGCCCGAAAACAAACACTTTTTTACCGGATAAAACATGAACTCACCGCGGGGACATTTGTTCTGAAGCAAGCCGAGCCTCTGCGCAGTAAGTCCCGTTGTTTATGTCGAGTTTATTCCAAGTCTGAAGCGGAAAAATACCAGTTTACCGAAGCTAACTCTGTAGCATTAGCATTAGCTTCTAAAAGAAACAGCTAGCGTTTTTTATACTTTAAACTCATTTTTTCTTTAGTTTCTTGTATATAACATAAGCTTTGTCCAACTAAGTGTGTCTCTGTGTATGCTGACATTTATTTCTGTTTAATTAGATTGTTTATTCAAGCATAAAGAGTGAAAAGTTTTGATTTTAGATGCTACATTGTTGTTAGCAGCTAAGTTGACTGTTAGCTTTAGTGGCCACAACAGGAAAACCAGACAAACAACTTGATTTGTTTATAGTTTATTGTAAAGTTGAGCTCGTTGGATATGTTTTCTGGTAGATTAACTAAATCTGGACTGGATTCTGATCAGCTCTGGGGCTCGAGCAGAAGTTTATTTGAGTTTTCATTACAAAACAAAGTGTGAAAGCAAAGACAGACTAGTTTAAACGGACAAATAACTGTTTAATATTTGTTTTATGTGTTGATCAAGCTCAGTTCTGCCTTTATGTTTTGTGCTACAAAGTGCATATCTGTATGTAAAGATAAATCATTGAATAATTTACAAAACATCAAAATAATAATAAAAAAAAAAAGTAACAGGATTTTACAATTTTCTCATCTTATCTTTATTTGGAAGAGCAAAACTTGTAGTAAACCTTTTTTTTTAAAGGTTGAAAATAATTTAAAGGGAACCCTGAATATGAAGACAAATGTGGCTAAAATGCTAGTACTGCTCATGCTTATTAAAATAAATTGCAAACAAATATACAATTGCTTACTATTTTTTATAAAATTGTCATTGTTTATGTTGTTTTCAAGCTACTGGGAGCCGCCATTTTGTCCATGCATTCTGGTTGATGACATAAAATAGTGTTTCCATGGTTACTCCCACAGCTTCATCTGTGACAGTTTCCACAAAAACACCACTGACAGTGTCCAGTTCTTGCCTCTTCCTCTTGATTATCTTCAGTGTCACTAAATTCCACATTATCTTCCTTTATTTGGCCAAACTCTGGCTCAAAATGACAAGTTTAACTCAGGAATTCATGTTGCTTAGTTGCCTGTTACCTTGACAACACTATTTTATGTCATAACCAGCAAAATGGCCGCCTCCACGTCATTTTTTTAAAACACTATTTTAATAAAACTACAAATACTTCCGAGGTATTTGTCCTGTATTTACATAAGTGATGATATTATAAGTGTTTTAGAGTAAACTTGTGATTATATTCAGGGTTCGCTTTAAGTAGAATTCTAAATTTATGACACCACACTGGGAAGGCGTTAATATTATGAGCTGGAAACAAACATTTAACCTTTTAGACGCCAAAGTCAGAATTCATTCCAGGCTCTACTTTTCTACACTCCAGATTGGAATTCAATTAAAAAACCCTGGCGCCTAAAGGAACTCCACAGAGATTGCAATTGAGTCATGCAATATTTTCAGTTTTCGAGTTGTTTGTTTTAATTCAAGAGAGTCACAGACAATCTGTCAGTATAGACCTGTGGTTTAAGAAGACGTTGGAGAAATACATTTGTGTCATAAGGCATAGATTAAACTTGTGTAAAGTTTACATTCATAAAGTCATTATTAAAGTACATTTTTGTTTTGTTTTTGTAAAGACTGCATAAAATCAAAGTGAAAATTAGGATATTGATGTTGATTATTATACATGTAATTATTATTTTAGCCCAGCCTTCTGATGCTTCTGTTATTTGTCAAATAATCACATTAGAGGAGTTGTGGCTCATTGTAGCCAGACATCTTTCTAGTTTGATGTCATCATTTATAATCAGAAAGTAAAATTTTACTCTGAAAATGGCTAATCTGAGGTGTAATTATTGAAAAAATGTTTAAGTATGTGTAAAAAATAAGCTTATTAACTGGTTTTAGTGAAATGATTTAAAAAGTGCGACCACTAACGAACGAGAACAAGTGGTAGAAAATGAATGAAAAGAGTCAAACATTCAGAGACACTTCTCAAAACATTTACTTTTTTTTTCCTGAGGATTCCTAGATTCTAAATTCTAGTTCCTTAGCCGATGCCAAGATTTCACTTTGAAAACCCATAACAACAGACAAAGTTAACAAGTGTAGGTTATGGATCTTCCCACAGAAACGTTTCGTTTGTGTGTCGTCGCTACATTAGTCTGGCATTTTTGCATAATTTTCCTCTTTCAAACCTCTTGCACTGTGAAGAACACGTGAAATCAAATCACTCACTACATTTCAATAATCTGATAACTGCAAGAATCCAATAGCTCTCACACTTTCACTGTGTCCTGTTGTTTGTTCAGCTCCGTGAGTGTTTGTGTGGTCGATCCGGAGCCATGTGTCCGAGGCCCGAGCTCTGAGGGCCCCCAGCGTCGAGGCCCCGGGTGGAGGATGGCAGGAGAGCTGTTCCCTTCCAAGAAGCCGGTCCCGTCGGAGAGCAGCTCCACCCTCCAGACCCAGAGCCTCAGCCCCAGCGTCAGCAGCTCCAGCGCCGTCAGCAGCTCAGGGGGGAGTGCAGGAGGCGGAGGGAGCAGCTGGCAAGGGCTGTTCCCCACCATCAGGGAGAGGTACTGTCACTTATACATCACCTACACCACCCACACAGCATCTAGAAGGGCTGTTTCCCACCATCAGGGAGAGGTAACCACCTATCCATCAATTACAGCATCTAATATTGTCCAAGGCCACAACATCATAAAAACACAAGGGAAAGAAATGCACAAAAAGATTTAGACACATCTCATACACACAAACGTGGAATTTCCAAGTTTCTAATAATAATAAATAAACTCTTATTTAAAGAAATTAAGTTTAAACTGTTGTCCACAGGAACTCGGTCATGTTCAACAATGAGATGATGGCAGACGTGCACTTTGTGGTGGGGCCTCCAGGAGGAACGCAGAGGGTCCCAGGCCACAAGGTATGAACCTGGACTCAAACGGGTCTAACGCAGGACTAAAACAGGACAAAAGCAGGACTGAAACAGGACCAAAAAAGGATCAAAACAGGACTAAACAGAACTAAACCAGAACTAAAACAAACCTAAAACAGGACTTAAACAGAACCAAAGCAGGTCTAAAGCAGAACTAAAACAGGCCAAAACCAGGACTAAAGCATGACTAAAACAGGACTAGAACAGTCCTGAAGCAGGACTCCTCCAGGCCTAACTCCATGTACATGATTTATATGTCTTTACAGTACGTTCTGGGGGGGTGTTTCTGATTGTTATTTACATGTTTGTGTTCTGTTTGCAGTACGTTCTGGCCGTGGGCAGCTCTGTGTTCCATGCCATGTTCTACGGAGAACTGGCTGAAGACCAGGACGAGATCCGGATCCCTGACGTGGAGCCGCCATCTTTCCTCGCCATGTTAAAGTAGGTCAAGTCCATAATCACACAGTGACTTTTAGAAAAGGATGAACACATGAGAAGAAGCCAACCAATGTGCTTTTTTCATTGTGAAACACTGCTGTTATTTTCAGGTCCAATGAGTTGGTCAGAGATTGAGACTTTTACCTCCAAACTCATCCACAAACATGAGACAGACCTGTCCACATGTCTGTGCAGCTTTCTCCCCACTCACAGTGTTCAGATAAAGTTTTCTGTGTGGAAGAGGTTATTTATGAACAAATTAGACAAGAACACACTAAATTTATACATTTTGCGGCTTAATATGAATTAGCATGCATATTTTCTCTTTTGGGTCCACTAAATAAACTATTCATTCTCTATGTTGCACAAAATATCACGATTAAGCGTTTATTCATGATTGTGATTGTTAAGACCAAACAGCAGTGAAGTCTGTCAATTTCTTTCATTCTCATTGTATCATACATCCGTTTTCCTCAATTTTATGACCAGTTTTATGAAATCTATTTTCCTAAATGCAAAAAATCTCAATGTGACAAAAACAATTATGAATTTTTTTAAAAAGTAGAAAAAAATATATAATTTTGCTTCTACATTTGTAATTTTCCTATAGAATTTTTGTATCTAAAATAACATGATTTATTGTATCTAAATAAATCACATGTAGATGAGCCAATTATTAGTATTATTGGTATCATGTTTAAGCCAATACTCAAGTATATTTTTAGTGATATTTGCCATTTTAAAGCTTTAACGAGGCTTACGACGTCACAAATTTAATGTTCACGTCAGTTAAAGAAAACAAAATCTGGGATATAAACTTTTGGCTCCAAATATCAAATATTTTTATGTAAACTTGGCCAACGCCGAAGCTGGAGCTGATATTTTGCCCAACTAGAATTAACGAAAAAAACAATTAATTTTTTGAGTTCTGTAAACCTTTTTTTCGTTTAGTCGATTAATCGGTCGATGGGACAAGACCAAGAATTTATTTGGTTAACTACAGCCCTATTCATTTTGCTTCTGAAATCGGTAATATTACTATTCTTTTATTATTACGATTATTTTGTGACTAATTCTGATTAACCTAATAATCTTCACATCCCTAGTTGCTGGGTAGTGATGGATTATTTGTGATTCTTTGTTTTCTCTCTGCTCAGGTACATTTACTGTGACGAGATCGACCTTTGCGCCGACACCGTCCTGGCCACGCTTTACGCCGCTAAGAAGTACATCGTGCCGCACTTGGCCCGAGCGTGCGTGAACTTCCTGGAGACGAGCCTGAGCGCGAAGAACGCCTGCGTGCTTTTGTCCCAGAGCTGTTTGTTCGAGGAGCCGGAGCTGACGGAGCGGTGCTGGGAGGTGATCGACGCTCAGGCCGAACTGGCTCTGCGCTCCGAGGGCTTCTGCGACATCGACCTGATCACGCTGGAGAGCATCCTGCAGAGAGAGACGCTCAACGCCAAAGAGATGGTGGTGTTTGAGGCGGCGCTGAGCTGGGCCGAGGCGGAGTGTGGACGACAGGAGCTGGAGCCCAACATCACGGTAACAATCTGTCGTATTGATACAAAAACACTCGAAACTCAATATTATTTTCAGAATATTTTGCGTTGTATTCATTTTTAAATGTATTTGTTTATGTTGCGAGCTATTAGTATTTTAAATAGTTTTTTAGTTTTAGTTTAGTTTAGTTTAGTTTAGTTTAGTTTAGTTTAGTTTAGTCTAGTTTAGTCTAGTTTAGTCTAGTTTAGTTTTAGTTTATTTGTATTTTTTCTAGACATTCAGACATTGTGTTGAAATGCAAACAAAGTAAAAATATGCACAAGGTCTGAAAAAGGAGTAGGCTGAGTAGGCTGAGGTTTACATTATAAACTTAAAGAGCTGCTGACACTACAAAGAAAAAATTCACAATATTCAATATTTTTTTTACAACTTAACTAACTTTTAAAGTGTCTTATAAATAGTGTCCAACAAAATCTTTGTTTTTTTCCGTAAAATTATGATTTTAATGTAATAAATATTCAAGTTTAATCCATAAATTTGCTTCTTTTTATGCTGTCTATTTTATTCTTAGAAAAGAGTTTTTTGTAGTAAAATAACAAGTTTCTTAAGCTTCAACTTTATTCATACAATTATTCGCTTAATCTCAAACAAGTTTATTATAGTATTTTACAAGAAAAAAATAAATAAATATTATCAGCACTTGAATTTGGATGACTGAAACATTTGCATAAAACACACAATAGATTTTTATACTTATAACAGTGTTCCATGATACAAATTACAATTTAATCTGGTAAAACTTTAATATTGAAAAATAGCTTTTTATAGCTTTGACTTTATTCTCGCAACTGTGAATTTAATCTCGAAATTTTACAAGTTTTCTGTCGTAGCCCAAGTTTGTCAGTTTCTCCAGAATTTGTAACTTAACTTTTGTAAATTATGATAAAACAAGAACTATCACACCAAAGTAAAAAAAACGTGTCATCATCTGTGATTTGGGTTTTGACAAACAGACTAAACTACAGTGGCCCCAACATTGAGCCTTGAGGGACTCCATCTGCACAAGTAAATACATAAAAGCTTCTTCTTCTCCTTCAGAACAAGCGTCAGGTGCTGGGCAAAGCCATCTACATGATCCGCGTGCCGACCATGGGCCTGGAGGACTTTGCCAACGGAGCGGCTCAGTCCGGAGTCCTGACTCTGACCGAGACCAACGACATTTTCCTCTGGTACACGGCGGCCAACAAACCCGAGCTCCTGTTCTGCACCAAACCGCGCAAAGGCCTGTCCCCGCAGCGCTGCCACCGCTTCCAGTCCTGCGCCTACCGCAGTAACCAGTGGAGATACAGGGGGCGCTGCGACAGTATTCAGTTCGCCGTGGACAAGCGTGTGTTCATCGCAGGTAAATGTCACGTATGTCAGAGTCTGGAGTCAGGGTTTATAAGAGAGGAAATGTCACGATTTGAAGTTACACCAGGGTTTCTTTAAAACAGGTTAACGTTATCGAAGAAATTTTGTACAAACTAGTGTATGTTTTATGTTCAAGTCACAAAAATAGATTGCAGAAAAATGAAACCAACTTACTGTACAAAAGCTGGTATCTAAAGGTAATTGTTATTTGTTCAGCTTGAGCTTTCAGTGACTGCAGTGTGCTTAGACTCTCGAGCTGATATATTGACTGAGGAATACCTGTTATTTCTGACTCTAAGCCAGAGCTATTCCACATAAGGCCCAGGAGCCAGGTCAGGCCCTCTAACCAGTTCAATCAATCCCACAATCTACCTTCCACATTCCAAACATTGGAAAATACGTCTGTTCTTCTTTACTAATTTCATTTTAATCAACCATTGCTGCTTTGGTTTGTGCCTGTCTTAGTCTTAATTTAGGCCTGGTTTGGTCCTGGGTTATGCTGCGTTCAGACCGGAGAGTGTTTAAGAAAAACACGCGATTTTGACGCATAATATTTTTGAAGCTGACGCTCCGATGTGCGTCGGGGCGTCAGAGGACAAGATCACTTTTTATGCCTCGATGCGCTTCTTTGCATTCATGCTTTTTTGCAAAACACAGAGACAGAGCACGCTGAGAGAGAGAAGGAGGGAAAGAGAGAGGCCTGCTCCAAGCCACCAGCCGAACAAGCCTTTGAAAAAATCCCCTAAACAAGTGACCCTTTGTTAAAAAAGTGATTAAAAGACATCAGTAAACAGTCGTCCTTTCCTCTTGATGTGAGACAGAACAGTGTCATTACGTCACAGGAGAGCAGGATCTTATTGGTGGACGTTGCGTTCAGGTCTTGAAAGTTCAGCAGAGCCCAACTTGGGTGTCGACGCCTAATGAGGCCAAAGCATTCGCCGCAGGTTGAAACTTGAGGCCTTAAAAAGTCTTAAATTTGCCGTTTCGGTTCTTAAAAACGTTTGCACATGTCTTAAATGTTTCACTGAAGCAATTTCTGTCAGATCTATTTCACATTACAGCAGCTTAGTTGCAAAATATAATACAACCGGTGTGTTTCTTCTTCTTATTTGGTTGACACTAGAACAGACTGAATGGTCAGTTGTGTATAAATGGCATTCTTTTTTGTTAATTATTTATTCATAATTTTACCAAAGTATGAGATGATATTTTAAAAAGCCCTCTGAAAACAAAAAAGCATTGTGAAATACTATAGGTTGTGACGTGTGAATAGGTCTTAATCTTTGTGTTTTGTGGTCTTAAAAAGTCTTAAATCTGACCTCTCTATCACTGCAGAAATCCTCCATTATAATATAGTATAACAAACTGTATTCTGACAGCTATGAAGACTGTGTGTTTGTGTGTTTCTTCCAGGTTTCGGTCTGTACGGCTCCAGCTGCGGCTCGGCTGAATACAGCGCTCGGATCGAGTTGAAGCGTCAGGGCGTGGCCATGGCTCACCGGATCATCAAGTATTTCTCCGACGGTTCCTCCAGCACGTTCCCGGTGTTCTTCGACCACCCGGTGCAGATCGAGGCCGACACGTTCTACACGGCGTCGGTGGTTCTGGACGGAAACGAGCTCAGCTACTTCGGACAAGAGGGAATGACCGAGGTCCAGAGCGGCAGGGTCACCTTCCAGTTCCAGTGTTCGTCCGACAGCACCAACGGGACCGGAGTACAGGGAGGGCAGATACCGGAGCTCATCTTCTACGCCTGACCTCTGACCCCGGAGTGCAGGGAGCTCATATTTTGTATTTGTCAGAGGTCAGGCGTGTATTACATTGGGCTTTCCGTTTGTTCAAAAGTACAAGATCCTCTCACAGCGGCGGGTTCCAGACTCTTTCCATCAGAAGGAACTTTGACCGAACCACTGAAGCCCGCCGCGTCCCTTTTTCTCTTCACAGATAATCAGTTTCTGCAAGAGCACACGGTCTTGTCTGTGGGATCAGAGGAGGGGACAGACTGAACATGAACGGTTCACCACATGAGGACTGGATCCAGACCGGACCAGAGCTGGACAGGATGTAGTCCAGCTCTGGTCTCGGTGTAACATTTCTGACTCCGAGCGCTGGAGTCAGAGGATAAGCCCCGCCCTCTCTGTTCCAGTGGGAATACAAATAGTGATCACTGCAGTTAACTGCAGTGTTTGGCCCAGGAAAAATGTTCTAGGATGCACTCACACTGGCACAACCAAACTGTGCCCAAGCCCGGGTCACTCCTATAGTGCGATTCTTTTGTCAAGTGTGAGGCAAACGAACCGCGCTCAGGCTCGGCACGGATCTGACTCGGGCGTAGTTGGAGGAGGTGGACCAGAGCTTGGCACGATTACTCATGTTGACACTGATTGTGAGCACTGATGTTTGTCACAAGAGTAAGTATGAAAATAAACTCTGCACCAAACTTCGTGGATCTGCGCTGACCTTGAATTAGCTCTATGACCGAAGAGAAAAGTTGTGAAGTCTCTCGTCTCCTGTTGCTCTTGCTGATCCATGCAATTTTTAATTCAAAGCCTGACTAAGGAGCGCGCGTCATGAGCAAAACTCGGGTCTGCGTCATTATGTCAAAGATATAACAGTTCGCTGGACTTATCTTCGCTGCTACAGCATCAGCACCTCAGCGCTTGATCCACACGCTGCAGCGCGACACGTGAACAAGCGGCGCTAGAGGATGACGTCACCAGCTCGGTTCCGTTGTGCAAGTGTGAGTGCGGTCATAGAATTTATTGCAATCAAGCTTGAGCACGGCACTGTTACAAAACCCGAGTGTGAGTGCGCCCATAGAGACATGTCCCATAGAGACATGTCAGTGTATTTTTGGAAGCTTCAAACTGACACTGCTCCTTCAGCTTCAACAAATGTCACAATTTGAAGATTTCTCTCTGTATTTTAACTATAGACCTTTTCCAATTTTTTCAATGCCCCAAACTCTTAAATGATGTTTAGCTCGGCTTAACTCCTGACGTACAGTACAAGTATAAGGTTGTTGAGTGTGTGTTCAGTGCTTGTTCAGCAACATTCGGGAGCAGGGCTGCAGAAAGAATTCATAGAGAATATTTTTCCTGGAGGTCGCAGAGGTCTAATGCAGGTTTTGAGTCATAATGCAAGCTTTCTCGTGAGAATCCACTTGAGTTTGTGTGGTTTTGGGCGAATGCAGACCACAGTGACTGGAGCTGGTGTAACAGATGCAGTCCCGACCCGAACCCAACTCAGAGTCAGTGTTAATGCTTCACCTGAGCTCCTCCGGCTCCGGCCACCATCGCTCTGATTGGTCAGAACTGATCACACCGTCACGTTTGTGGGAGGAGCTGAGCCGTGTTCAGGAAATACTGCAGCATCACTGAAACAACAGGACGCCTTCTTCTAGTTCTGATTCTATTACTACGTATTACACACCTGAGCTGATCTTCTGACCTCTGACCTTCTGTACATCTGACTTTGTCCTAAAGCCTCCTCACACAGACGAAGTGAACTCTGACACTTTTGCCTTATGTTTTTTTTTCTGACAAAACTGTAAAAACAAAACTTGTCTTTTTGGATCCGATTCCTTGAACATTTGAAGAACATTTGTACAGACTTTTGATCTAAACAAAGAAAAAGACTGAACATTTCTGTTATAAACGTCGTTAACCTCTGAAAAGTTTATATTTTTACGACATTTCAATGTTTTTTGTGCAAAACTGTGTTTGTGAAAAGGCAGCACTTGATCGTTTTCATCAGAACAAAACTAAAACCCAGCAGCTACGTTTAGTCCTTGTTTAGTCCTGGTTTTGACCCGGTTTAGACCTGGTTTAGTCCTGATGTAGACCTGGTTTAGTCCTTTTTTAGCCCTGCTTTAGACCTGGTTTAGACCTGGTTTAGTCCTGGTTTAGTCCTGATTTAGACCTGATTTAGACCTGGTTTAGTCCTGGTTTAGTTCTAATTTAGACCTGGTTTAGACCTGGATTAGACCTGGATTAGACCTGGTTTAGACCTGGTTTAGTCCTGGTTTAGACCTGGTTTAGACATGGATTTAGACATGGATTAGTGCTGATTTAGACCTGGTTTGGACCTGGTTTAATTCATGTTTAGACCTGGTTTAGTGCTGATTTAGACCTGGTTTAGACCTGGTTTGGACCTGGTTTAATCCTTGTTTAGACCTGGTTTAGACCTGGTTTAGACCTGGTTTAGACCTGGTTTAGACCTGATTTAGACCTGGTTTAGTTCTAATTTAGACCTGGTTTAGACCTGGTTTAGACCTGGTTTAGTTCTAATTTAGACCTGGTTTAGACCTGGTTTAGACCTGGTTTAGTGCTGACAAAGTCCTCGTTTAAATGGAGATTCATATGTTCAGTTTAACGGCAGAAAAAGCACATTAATGGGGTTATTGTGTTTACATGTGACTGTTTTACCTTTGTGTCTGTGGAACCACAAACTTTCCTGATGCTGAGGCACATTTTCTCTCTTCCTCTGCTTTCTTTGTTCTTTCTCTCGTCTGTCATATTCTCCTCGCTCTATCATACATGTTCTCTTTCGTTGCATCACTTCATTGACTCTTGAGTTTTCTCTTCAAAGATAAAGAGAACACTGGAGGTTCTGCTCTGTTCTCTGAAGCAGCTGTCAATCATTCACACAAATGTAAAAAAGACACATGTTCAGTTCGACTCAAGACCCGAGAAAGTCAGGCTTGGGTTCAGAATCTAAACTGCCACAGAGAAAGATGTTTTCAGCAAACTAAAGCACAAATATGTTTAAGTTGTGAAACAAACAGAGCCACATCTGAGACACAGCTGTGAGTCAAAAGTCTGGGCTTGTTCAGTCTTTGTCTACGTCAGACCTGGGCAAACTGTGGCCCGGGGGCCAAATGCGGCCCGCGACCTGTTTCAATCAGGCTCTTGACATGTTTTTGAGAAACAGAAATGCAAGACAAGTTGAACAGATAAAAACTTGGGCTACGACAATAAACTTGTAACATTTTGAGATTTAACTCACAATGTTATGAGAATAAAGTCAAAGCCATAAAAAGCAATTTTTCAATATTAAAGTTGAAGTTTTACGAGATTAAAATTGTAATTTTTAATGGAGCATTGTTATGAATAAACACAAAAAACATTTGAATAAATTAAGTCAAAGTCTTGATAATACTTAGCGCAAAATTATGATTTTAATCTCCTGAAACTTCAAGTTTAATCTATAAAATAGCTTCTTTTTATGGCTTCAACTTTATTCTCAGAAACAAAATTGAATCATAACTTTCTTAAACTTTTACTTTGAACTGACTTTGAACAAACTTTATTTGTGCTGAAAACATCTGTGTGAAGTTTTATTGGTCTGGAGAATGTTGTGACGTGAACGCAACCTATTGTCAGACAAATGTGAAATGTTTGCAAATTAATGAATCCCAAAAGTGCAGAAATATTACTTTTATATCCTAAGTTGAAAGTTACTAGCACAATTTTTCTTGATTTTGTCTTGTTAATGGGCTCTTTTTGTGGCACTTTTTACTATAAACATTATACTCGATACTGAATTTTTGGATATCTAAAACAACTTTCACAATAAATACATTTTGATATACTGCACAGCTCTACGCAGGGGTGTTGGACTGGGGGGGTAAATGGTGCTAGTTTCCCCGGGCCCAGAGCAGGAAAGGGCCCCAAAAGCATGCAGGTAATTTTAACTTGTGAGACAGATATCTTTACTCTAAAAAAGTGAATTGTTATACAATCACTCCTTAAAACATAGCAAATGGAGAAGAAAATTGAATAAAAAGGAATATTTATTGGGCAAATTATTGACAAATATAACAGCTATAGATCTCACTGAACAAATAGCCAGGGTTTGACACAAAAGAATTAGAAACATATCACAAGTTCTCAATTCAACAACATTATAATTTGTCAAATTATCAGAAGGTTGTTTTAATAAAATTTTTAGCATAATTTAGACAGGGTTCTGTCTTAAAACAAATTAACTTATGCTTTAAAACACATTCCCTTTTATTCCCATCTTTTTGCAAATGAATGCAATAGTTCCAACCTAATAGTTTTGACACAAAAGTCTTATTTTGTAGTCGGTTATGGCGTTAGAAAATCTTGAAAATTAGCATTATAAAGCATTCAATTTTTACTGCTTAAACCGACATAATAATAACCTAGTAACTTACTATATTTTCAATTTACACCGGGAAATTAAACTCAAAATAACGAGAGTGTATTAAAAATTAAAACACAAGATTATGGGCCCATCAACAAAGTTTGTACCTGGGGCCTTGAATTTGGTGCTACGTCCCTGGCTCTACGCTCAGCCCTATATTACATACACAAATACAATGTAGCCTACTATGTATATTTCTACCACAAGGCACAAATTACATTTGACCAATCATTTGCTCATTCAATCATTTGCTCATGTGCTTAATCGCCAACAAAAAAGGGTTGGACTAGAAACAAGATTTTGACCAAATGGATAAGAAATACATTCTGTCAGAATCATAATAATAAAGTTACAATTTTGGAGAGGTTATTCACCAAAAATATATCACAAGAACCGTTTCCAAATGTGCAAACAATCCTACGTCAACTTCGTCGCAAAAAAAAAGAGTAAAAACAGACATTTGTGACTCAAACAGATAAAACAAATAATAATTTAGAGGTGGAAGTGGAAATAAATTGTTTAAATTTGCATCTGGATTATTGAATGAGGCCTTTAGTGTTTCAATCTTTCCAGAATATAAAACTTTATACGTCCCAGAGAATCATTCTACTTCAGTGGATTTTTCCTCATCGTGTCTCTCGTGTTTGTTTGAATCTGAATGTTGAGAAAGTGGCCTTAAACCGTCTTAAATAAAACTTATTTTACTCCGAGTTTCAATGGTTTTGTCATTTGTGTTGGAAAGTAACTAAGGACAATGTAAAAGTAGATACCTGTACTTTTCTTTTTCTTTTTTTTATTTAGCTAACATTTGAAAACAGATATCTGTACTTTATACTTCTCTACATGTTATTAAAAGAAGTAAAAAGCACTTTCCTGTACGTTTGAGACCGTCCTGGTGAGAGTTGGAGATTTTAAATGGCTAAATACCCAAAATAGCGTTAATTAAAGCTTATTCTGAAACTAAAGAATGACCCAGCAGGTTTTTGGGTTGTTCCACAGCTGTTTTGTTCACTTTTTAATATTATTTTGGCAATATATTCCTCTGCAAATCTGAAACGTGAGAAAAGGGGAGTTCCGGCAAGATGGCGGTCCGAGCGGGCAACCTTTTCTGAGCTCTTGTACACAGATCCCGAAAAAACAACTTAGACCTCTATTTTGAACTGCTAAACTGATTTTTATTTTCAGTCACACCTTTCTAACCGTAATTGACATTGTTGGAAACGGCTCAAACTAACTTTAAGAGTGTATTTTTGAAATTACAAGAATGCCGCGGGAAAAACCTGACGCCTCGGACAAGCTAGCTCCAGTCTCCAAGGGGTCTGACCACGAGTACTCAATGGATGTGTCTACGCCTTCAGCCAAAAGAAAAAGCCCGATTACACCCACCAAACCGTCTGTGCCGCCTAACAAGGTAATCGTTTCAAATAAAAATGACGCCGAGCTGTCAACGCTCACTGCAGCCATTGAGAAACTGACGGCCAGATTTGACGAGTTTGAAGGGAGACTTCGGGACAACTCTGTCATATTAGCCAACTTGACCAAAATCACCGAAGTGAACGCTGCCGAAATAAAGGACTGTAAAACCAAACTTCGTGATCTGGAGAAAGAAGTCCCTGCTCTCGTGAAAGAGAATGCTGATTTGAAAGAGAGAGTGTTGGAGATAGAGCGCTATAAAAGGCGCTGGAATCTGAAAATGCAAGGGTTAAAAGAAAAGCACGAGGAGAACACCCGCAAAGAGGTCCTAGACATCCTGGCCAAAATCGCGCCACAACATGCCTCAATCCTGAACATCGCCGTGGACACCGTGCATCGCCTTGGGAGAAGGGAAGTTGGAAGGCACCGCCAAATAATAATCCAGTTCACCATGAGGCACTACCGTGACATCTTCTGGAAACAGTCCAAAGACTCTAAGGCTTGCAAGGATCTTGGGGTTTTCTTCAAGCAAGATTTCTGCAAATTCGATCGAGAGGCAAGAGCTGCTGTTTGGCCCAAGATGGAACAAGCTAGAGCAGCTGGACAGAACGTCTACTATCGGGGGCATATCGGATACGTCAATGGAGTCAGAGTGTTGCCAGGTTGACTGAACTTTTTTGCTTACATTACTCTGGGTTATATGTTTACCGTTAACTAAGCTCAATGTTCTTTTTTCTAATTAGAACCCACTGTTGTTGTTTTTTTTTTTTACTTCTATGTGCTTTAAGTTCACAGAGGAAGATTTAATTTTTAAGGTTATAAAATGTTTAGCACTTTACCAAAAAAATTGTTTTATGAGGTCTGCTGCACTTTTTGGATTGTAGTAGGGATTCTGTGTCCAATTCATTCACACTAACTTCAGTAAGTACTACTTTTTTTATTTACACTTATTATCATTTATTTTGTATTTTTATTTCTACATAGGTTGTATGTCAAACTTTAACTTTGTGTCTTTAAATGCTAGGGGTTTACGAGATAGCGTAAAAAGAAAGTCTATTTTCCTATTCTGTAAAATGTTAAAGCTAACTGTATCTTGTTGCAAGAAACGCATTCTGTGGAGGCAGATGAACATTTCTGGTCCAGTCAATGGGGAGAAAAAATAATTTTTTGTCATGGAACAAACAAATCTTCTGGTGTAGCCTTGCTATTTAAAAATTGTCCATTTAAAATAATTACCCACTCAAATGATGGTAATGGGCACTGGCTTATATGTGTTCTTAAAACAGATAATGATTTTCTAATCTTATGCAATGTTTATGGGTATAATTCTCTCAATCAAAACAAAATATTACTCTCTGAAATTGCAGATCACATTAAAAACTTAAGTCTTAAATATTGCACAAACAATATAATATTAGGAGGGGACTTTAACATGGTCCTAGATGATTGGCTGGATAGAATGCCATCTAAATTTCACTCCCATCAAATAAACACAACCTTACAAGATTTTTGCCTAAATATTAATGTTACTGATCCTTGGAGACTTAATAATCCCCTCAAACAGTCATTTACTTGGTTTAAACCTAATGGCTCTGTAAAATCTCGCATCGATTTCTGGCTAATCTCAAACAATTACTTGCAAATAAAATAGATGTTAGTATATCAGCGGCACCCTTGACTGATCACTGTCTTATCCAGCTTATTTGTAGCCCCCAGATTAAAAAATCCTTTAGCCGAGGTTACTGGAAATTTAACTCTTCGCTCCTCACTAACAAACATTTCTGTAGTGATGTTATTGAACAATTAGAAACAATAATAGCAGACAAAAACTTTAAAAAGTATATTGATAAATGGGAATTTTTCAAATTTAGAGTACGCCAAATTGCTCTCAGACATAGCAAATTGACAGCTCAACAATATAGACAAAAAGAAACTGAAATTATTAATGAATTAAACAATATCTGTTCTAAACCTGTTTTTGATGATAATGATAAACAACGACGAAGTATTCTGCAATGTTCCCTTGATGATCTTTACACTAAAAAAGCAAAAGGAGCTTTTCTTAGATCCCGAGCAAAATGGGTGGAGCTTGGTGAAAAAAGTACAGCCTATTTCTGTAACCTGGAAAAGAAAAGACAGGAAAAAAATGCAATCAAAAGTCTGCATATTAACAATCAGTTATGTACTGATCCTCAAAAAATTTCTAATGAAATCTCTTCTTTTTACAGCAAGCTGTACACCTCATCTTACTCCAAACCCCACTCCGACTCCTTTTTTCAATGTATCAAAGATCAAATTCCTACAATTGAGGATGATTTTAAACAAATCTGTGAAGCAGACATAACTATGCAAGAACTAGAAAAAGCATTATGCTGTCTCACCAAGGATAAAGCTCCTGGCTGTGATGGCCTCACTAGTAATTTTTACAGATTTTTTTGGGAACACATTAAAAATTTGATTTTTAATATGCTTAAGGAGGTAATAGAAAACGGCGCTCTGACACACACTATGAAACAGGGAGTGATCACACTTATTCCTAAACCGGGTAAAGACCCCACATATCTTGACAATTTAAGACCCATAACCCTTCTAAATAACGACTATAAACTCCTAACACACATTTTTGCAAACAGGCTGAAATTAGGTATAACTCAAATAATTTCAGAAAATCAATCTGGTTTTATTAAAGGTCGATCTATTCATAATAACCTACGCCTTGTCCTAGATCTAATTGATTATAATTATCTAATTGATACTGAAGGTTTCATTTTATTCTTAGATTTCTACAAGGCCTTTGACATGATTGAGCATAATTTTATGTTCCAAGCTCTGCAGTTATTTGGTTTTGGGAGTAAATTTATTAATGTGGTCCAAACTTTTTATTGTGATACCAGTAGCTCTGTATGTTTATCACATGGAACATCTAAAAGATTTAATATCAACAAAGGAATAAAACAAGGGTGCCCAATTTCCCCTCTGCTGTTCATTGCTGCAGCAGAAATGCTTTCTATATTAATTAAAAATGCTAATTTTGGCAAACTTTCAATAGCAGGAAATGAAATTTCTATTTGTCAACTAGCTGACGATACAACCATTTTCTTAAATAATCTTGAGGAAATACCCAAAATTCTTGAAATTATTGATACCTTTTCTAAAGCCTCAGGCCTCAAACTGAACTTAAACAAATGCGAGATTTTACCACTTAAACAATGTGCTAAAACCAATGCATGTAATATTCCTATTAAGACCACTATTAAATATCTTGGCATGCAGATAACTACAGATAAAAAAGACTTGGAAAAACAAAATATCTGGGACAATATACAGAAATGTGCTACTTTTTTAAATAATTGGGCACAAAGAGATTTGTCAATTTTTGGAAGAATTCTTCTAACAAAGATTGAGAGTATATCCAGACTTATATACCCAGCCTATTCTATAGGAGTCCCTAAACAAGCAATTAAATCTATAAATCAAATAAATTTTAATTTTATATGGAAACGCAAAACACATTATACCCGACAAGGGAACTTAATTAAAAGATATGAAGACGGAGGCTTGCAAGCAATCGATTTTGACAGTCTGAATGGCACCCTTAAGATAAATTGGCTTAAGTTATTTTTAAAACATCAAAATAGCATATGGTTTATTATCCCTAATAAAGTTTTTTCCAATTTAGGAGGAATACAATTTCTTCTTAGTTGTGACTTTAATGTTAAAAAACTACCCATACAGCTTTCTTCATTCCATCAGCAAGTTCTTTTGTATTGGAGACTAATTTACAAACACAACTATAGCCCACACAATACACCTTTATGGAATTGCCAGTTTATAACAATTAGAAATAAATCTCTTTTTATACAAAAATGGTTTGAAAATAGGGTTTGGTCTACAATGCATCTATTAAATGACAGTGGTAAACTTATGTCATTTGAAGAATTTTCCACAAAATATGGTACACACACAAATAAAAAAGAATTTGGTAAAATTACAAAGGCCATCCCTCAAAATATTTTAAACACAGCATGTTTCTTATTTGACAATCCTAAATGTAGAAATCCCTCTATTCCTAAACTTCTAATTGATGGTTACAATATTTCAACAGCCAAACTTCAAAATTGTAAAATTAGAAAATTTTTCAATGATACCTTCTTTCCATACATTTCAAATCCAAATTCTATTTCCCTTTGCTTCACAAATGATGATAAAAGAAAAATTCGAACAAACTATTTGAAACTTCCAATCCCCCCCAAAGCTAAAGAAATCCATTATAAAACTTTTTCAGGTATATATCCCTCCAAAGAGTTACTTAGACAGCGTTTTGGAATAGATGAAAATGGTTGTTCTTTTTGTGAAACTAATATTGAGTCAACTGAACATTTATTTTTTGATTGTATGTATTCTAAAGCATTTTGGGACGATGTGCACTACTGGCTTTTCCCAAGGATTCCAAATCTGTCAGAATTCTCCACAAAGGACATCATTTTTGGGACTATTTTAAAGGACAGAAACATGGGAAATATATTGAATGTAATTATCATAATGGGTAAGTTTTTCATCCACAAATGCAGATTCTTAAAAAACAAACCATCCTTTTTTACTTATCACAAAGAACTTTGCCTTTTTTTCTCATCTGTAAACTTTATGGAAAAGAAAAATGCTGTAAAACTTAAAACAACTATAGAAGAACTTAATCTTATAGACAACCCCTAGCATGGATTCTTTTATGTATTTATAATTGTTTTATATAATTTTTAAGTTATATTTTCTTTTATTATTATTATTTATTTTATTTTTTTTTTCTAATTTTTGTATTACCACAATACTATGGCCTGTTCTGACTCCTCAATGTATGTGGAACGTTTACTTTTTTGCCACAAAAGCTGTACATTTTTTTTGTAATAAAAAAAAAAAATTAAAAAAAAAAAAAAAAAAAACGTGAGAAAACATGGCGGATTTGCCACTGTTTCCATGGCAACGGCATGACTAGCTCAGCTAGTTCCGGCAGCTAACTGTTAGCTTAAAATGGTGATAAATAAATGTTTTCTACTGGCAAACTTTTGTGAGATACATTCATATGTATCAACATGAATAAATAATACAAACTCTACTCATACAAATAATATTTTTAAAAAGTGTAAATTTGGACTGCGCATGCGTAGTTGCTCTAAAAGGGACGAGTGAGTTTGATAAAAAAATAAGTTGCAAATATAAAGACCAGTCACGTAATTTTACCAGGTATAAACGCTATTATTTATGTAAAGATATTAAGCTCAATATCTGTATGAAATAGTTTTTATTTTACTCCAAATGTAAAATTTTCAGCCGTTTTTTTCTACTTTTACTTTGGTAGATATACATATTACTTTTACGAATATTTTTGTCCTCTATCTGCACTTTTAATTCAGCAATACAATTTTAAATCCACAAGTCTCTCTCTTAGTTTGTCCCTCTGCGCGTTCCGTCCTATCCGTAAACAATCCAAAGTCCACTTCCGCGTCTGCTTTAGCCTGGTTCTGTGGCTCGGTTCTCGATCTGTCTTCTGTCTATTTCTCCTCCGTTTCTTCTCCGCGGGACATGCACCGGCTCCAGGTCCTAGTCCGGGGACACGGCGGCGGTCCTTCTCCGGTGAACGTGTCTCCGGGTTTCATCCGGAGCAACTTCTGCAGCGAAAATCCTCAAGATGAAGTGGTGATTGTCCACGGACGGAGGACGGCGATCGGGAGGGCCAAGAGAGGCTCGTTCAAGGTCTGGCTTAGTCCTGATTTAGTCCTGTTTTAGTCTCGTTTTAGTCCTGCTTTTGTCCGGCTTTAGCCCTGTTTTAGTGCTAGTTTAATCCTAGTTTAGACCTGTTTAATCAATGAAAAGTTGTATTAAGTTGACAAATGTTTGATTGTGGAAGATGAAAAATAGTTTTAGATGTTTTGCAGTGTCTTTAGTCAGGGCTGTGCATAAAGTTGTCAGTTCCTCACAGTTTTGTTTTTGTGTCGTTGGGCAGGACACTTCCTAAAGTGTGTGAAAGTTTGTTTATGTTGATGGTTTCATGTTTTATTCCAGGACACGACTCCGGACGAGCTGCTCAGCGCTGTGATGAAAACTGTCGTGTCTGACGTCGGCCTCGATCCAAACAAGCTCGGAGACGTCTGTGTGGGTGAGAACTGAACCAGGACTGAAACAGGACTAAAGCTGGACTAAAGCAGGACTAAAGCTGGACTGAAGCTGGAATAAAGCAGGACTGAACCAGGACTAAAACACGACTAAAACAAGACCAAAGCAGGACTAAAACAGGACTAAAGCTGGACTAAAACCAGGACTAAAACAGGGCTGAAGCAAGAATAAAACGAGACTAAAATGATACTAAAGCACGACTATACCAAGGACTGAACCAGGACTAAAACGGGACTAAAGCTGGACTAAAACAGCACTGAACCAGAACTGAACCTGGACTGAAGCAGGACTGAACCAGGACTCAAACAGGACTGAAACAAGTACTAAAGATGGACTAAAGCAGGACATGTTATTACTTTTTTGTTAATATTTTGAACAAAGTTTTGTAACACGTTTTAGCTCAAAACTATCACGTTATTACAAGAGAATACTGTATAATTTTGTGATAGTTTTAGTTTAAAATGTGACACAGCTAAAATAATCAAGCCGAGATGGTCAGCTCTAAACTAAACCAGGATTTAAACTGGATTAAACTGGGACTTGAACATAAAACAGTGGTATTATTAGTGTTGTGTGGTGATTAAAACGTAAATATAATCCTCGTGTGTTTTGTTTTTTTTCAGGAAACGTTCTGCAGCCCGGAGCCGGAGCTGTGATGGCCAGAGTCGCTCACTTCCTCAGGTCAGACTGTGACTGTGTCTTTAATCCAGAGTCGCTCACTTCCTCAGGTCAGACTGTGACTGTGTATTTAATCCAGAGTCGCTCACTTCCTCAGGTCAGACTGTGACTGTGTCTTTCATAAACTCAAGGTAATATTCATGAAGTTCAGCTCTCAGGGAGGTTATTTAGTGATTTAGTGTCATTTGTTTTGTCTAATTCCTAAAACTTCTTCTCTCAGCTCATGAAAGGCTTTGGAGTCTGTGTGTAGTTACAGGGCTCATACAGTCATGGAAAACCTGGAAAAGTTTTGGAAAATTCGAAAATACTTTGCATTCAAACATAAATGAGGGATAATTTGTTCTGACACAGTCCCGCTGATAGAACTGGGCAATTAACTGAAAAATCAAGAGTTCAAGATTCAATTATTTGGATTAAATAAACAATCCTTTGTCAGTCAAAAGTTTGATGCAGAAAATTGGTAAATATTATATTATTTTTTCAGTCAAGTTTAAAAATAGTAAACGTCGGTTTCATTTATGTTCATTAAATAAAAATTTTTTATTTTGTTTTTAAAAAGGCCAAAAACATTCATTAAGATGGGCAAAAACAGGTTTGCAGTCACTTTATGAAATGGAAGGTTTTGCTCTTTTGCTTGAAACTGGAATGAAATTCACTGAATTTGAAAGTATTTTATAATCATATTTATTTTGAATTTAACATTTTCATTGTTTTATGTGTAAAAATCTATAAAATCTGTGTTTTGGTTTTAATCAGTTCATGAAAGACGGTTCTCGATTGAAAAGTCTGTTAAACAAAGTCTTGGAAAACTTGAAGATAAAACCTGCTCAAACCTTGTAGTTAACTAAATGAATATTCAATGACTAAAGTGGTTAAATATTAGAATTAGATTAATCAAATAACTTGATACAGTTCTGATCTCATGCTTCAATAAAAGTTCAAACCCTCAGATAATCAAACGAGTGTCTGACTTTGATTGTTTTGGTCGTTTCTTGCAGCGGTTTCCCGAATCAAGTCCCTGTTTACACCGTGAACCGTCAGTGCTCCTCCGGCCTCCAGGCTCTGCTCAACGTCGCAGGTAAAAAACAAACAACACTGTCGACGTGGAAACAAGTAACAAACAAACAAAGACGTCTAAACATGATGCCTTGTGTTTCAGGATCAATCCACAGTGGAGCCATCGACCTGGGCCTGGCCTGTGGGTCTGTGTCCTGTTTTAGTCCTGTTTTAGTCCTGTTTTAGTCCTGTTCTAGTCCTGTTTTAGTCCTGTTCTAGTCCTGTTTTAGTCCTGTTTTAGTCCTGCTTTAGTCCCTGTTTTAGTCCTGCTTTAGTCCCTGTTTTAGTCCTGCTTTAGTCCCTGTTTTAGTCCTGCTTTAGTCCTGTTTTAGTCCTGCTTTAGTCCTGTTTTAGTCCTGCTTTAGTCCTGTTTTAGTCCTGTTTTAGTCCTGTTTTAGTCCTGCTTTAGTCCCTGTTTTAGTCCTGCTTTAGTCCCTGTTTTAGTCCTGCTTTAGTCCCTGTTCTAGTCCTGTTTTAGTCCTGTTTTAGTCCTGCTTTA
Organism: Mugilogobius chulae; assembly: GCA_038363315.1. Classification (NCBI taxonomy): domain Eukaryota; kingdom Metazoa; phylum Chordata; class Actinopteri; order Gobiiformes; family Gobiidae; genus Mugilogobius; species Mugilogobius chulae. The sequence continues at coordinate 37,983,365 of CM076398.1, forward strand.
GTCCTGCTTTAGTCCTGGTTTAGTCCTGTTTTAGTCCTGCTTTAGTCCTGCTTTAGTCCTGTTTTAGTCCTGCTTTAGTCCTGTTTTAGTCCTGCTTTAGTCCTGTTTTAGTCCTGGTTTAGTCCTGTTTTAGTCCTGCTTTAGTCCTGCTTTAGTCCTGCTTTAGTCCTGTTTTAGTCCTGCTTTAGTCCTGTTTTAGTCCTGTTTTAGTCCTGTTTTAGTCCTGCTTTAGTCCTGCTTTAGTCCTGGTTTAGTCCTGTTTTAGTCCTGTTTTAGTCCTGTTTTAGTCCTGGTTTAGTCCTGGTTTATTCCTGCTTTAGTCCTGTTTTAGACCTGCTTTAGTCCTGGTTTAATCCTGCTTTAGTCCTGTTTTAGTCCTGGTTTAGTCCTGTTTTAGTCCTGCTTTAGTCCTGTTTTAGACTTGCTTTAGTCCTGGTTTAATCCTGCTTTAGTCCTGTTTTAGTCCTGTTTTAGACCTGTTCTAGTCCTGTTTTAGTCCTGTTCTAGTCCTGTTTTAATCCTGTTCTAGTCCCCGTTTTAGACCTGCTTTAGTCCTGTTTTAGTCCGGCCTTAGACCTGTTTTAATCCTGTTCCAGTCCCTCTTTAGTCCTGTTTTAGTCCTGCTCTAGTCCTGTTCTAGTCTCTCTTTAGTCCTCATGTGTCTGATGTTTCCTCAGTGTGGAGTCCATGTCTCTCAGGTCCATGGCGAACCCTGGAGACCTGAGTTCCAGAGTGTCAGATGTGGACCAGGCCCGGGACTGTCTCATCCCGATGGGGTCAGTGCGGCGTTGGCTTTAGACCCAGGACTGTTGTGATTGTTTTTGTGGATGAAAACCTCTCACGCTGAGGTCGACTCTGTTCCAGGATCACCTCTGAAAACGTGGCTGAGAAGTTTGGGATTTCACGAGAAAAACAGGACGAGTTCGCTCTGAGCTCACACCAGAAGTAAGTCTGAGACCCACAGGAAAGAGGCGGGGCTAATTATAATAAAGAGGCGGAGCTTGTCAGTTTTACAGTTTTGACCAGGAAGTTGAAACTGCATCTATAACATCTCAAGAGTTAATGTTCTGTCAGAGATGTTATAGAAGCAGCTGGATATAAAATGTAAAAATAATGTAATACTTAGTTATCTCTGTGGCTTTGTTTGTCAAAATGTGTATAAAGAAGTAAGTATATACGGTTAACTGCACACTCCAAACTAAGACTTAGCTAACGGTCACACAAACACAACCCCCCAGTCTCTGTCGCTAGAGACAGAGACTGACACGAACACGATCCAAACAGTCTCCAGTCGTCAAACAAATGTCGAGTGAGCAGGTGTGTGATGTAACGCTTGACGAAAAGAAGACAAAACATAAGTTGTGCGTGAGTAGTTGTCCAACTCAGACAGAAAACAGATGTTTCTAATCTTACCTCACAGATTAAGCTCAACTTCTGTTTCCCGCCACAGTCCAGCCTTCGTACTTCGTCGCTGTAACTCCTCTGTCTTTGTTTTTCTCTGTCCTCTTCATAAAGAGTATAACACTGTGCAAACAAGTGAAGCTGATTTTTGTAATGCACACAACCGAGTCTAAAAGGCATTATGTGTAAGATCGATGAAATAATCTAAAACAAACAAATAAAACTGCCTTTGTACTCATGTAAAACTTCTAAAAAAACAGAATCTGCAAACCCAGATTGCAAAAAATGACATCCAAAATGTCCCCAGACCTCACATCTCACCACCACCAAACCAAATCATGCTCCCACAGCCATTTGAACAGGAATTCTCATTTATCTGTTTTTCACTTTGCTGTTTAAAGGCCTGAGGTCAAAATAGTTAAAAACATTATTTTATTTTCATTTTCTTCAGCCACTGGAAAATGCAGCAGAATGCTCCTAAAGTTACTTAAATTTTCTAAAAATCTCCTCGGGAGGACCCCCAGACCCCCAGGTCATGTTTTCCTCCTGCATCACTTCTGAAAGACTGTGATTGTGATGCCCATGAACCAGACGAAGAGACTAGTCGCTGCTTTTGCCCGTCTCACTCCAAACCAAAATCAAATGTTGAACAAACTGGTCAGCGTTTCCCACAAGTTTATACAGAGACTATGGTGCTACAAGTGATCAAAAATAGTAGAAGTCTTCAAAGTAGTCATCTGGACAGTGTTTCCGAAGATCAAGACGTTTCGACTCTCATCCGTTCTCATCGGATGAGAGTCGAAACGTCTTGATCTTTGGAAACACTGTCCAGATGACTACTTTGAAGACTTCTACTATGGATCACTCCTGGATGAATGAGGGACTACACCGTCAAGTGATCAAAAAGTGCATCTATTTATTTAGCACAATTTTGTTGTGTAAAAGTTACATACTGTCTCAGTTGACCAAAAATATTAATTACAGATTCATTATAATAAGTTGTTGATCTCAATATTACAAACACAAAGAATCAATAATTTCACCACCAGTTTATTGTCAAGTTGCTTTTAGACTATGGGGGCAGAAATTAGACTCTGGGGAGCCACCATAGTCTCCTCTATTAATGGGAAACACTGCTGGTTATATGACTGTGTTTTACTTTGACTGTCATAAATGTGGACGACTGAGCTGCAGAGACTTTAGTAAAACAGGCTGAATATTGGTGATGTAGATGTTGTGATCACATAAAGTCCTCGGTGCAAATGTCCTGCAAAATATTTATGGGTTTGAGTGGGAATCCTGATTGTTTTAAGTCCATCAACACAAACTGTTTGTAAGATATAAAATTGTTTTAAGTTTAATCTTCACACTTTCCTGTTCATGTTTCAGAGCGTCCCGAGCCCGGAGTCTGGGTTTGTTCCAGGAGGAGATTGTCCCGGTCCAGACCAAAGTCCAGGACCAGTCTGGATCTGAGACTCAAGTCCTGGTCTGTGAGGACGAAGGAATCCGACCCAGTACCAGCCTCCAGGGTCTGTCCAAACTGAGACCGGCGTTTAGTCCTGAAGGGTCCACGACAGCAGGTCAGAACCAGGACCAGGACCAGGACTGAGACCAGGACCAGGACTGAGACCGGCGTTTAGTCCTGAAGGGTCCACGACTGCAGGTCAGAACCAGGACCAGGACCAGGACTGAGACCGGCGTTTAGTCCTGAAGGGTCCACGACAGCAGGTCAGAACCAGGACCAGGACCAGGACCAGGACTGAGACTGAGACCATGTGTTTATAAAAGTTGGTATTTTGCCTGAAAGCTAAAACGAAATGAACTTAAAAGTAGACGATTAGATAAAGTTTGTAAAACAAGAACCAGGAGGTAGGAACCAGGAGGTAGGAACCAGGAGGTAGGAACCAGGAGGTAGGAACCAGGAGGTAGGCATGAGGAAAGTTCACGTACAAAGTTCTTTTGTGAGTCGTGTGAGTCTCTCTAGACCTTTTACCACTGTAGGAACTATTTTCAGTTCTTTGTATTTTTTTAGGGACTTTTTAGCTCCTGCTCTGGGGCAGGTACTTTCAGTCCGACCAGAACCTTTTGGTGACAAAAAAACATTTACTATAAGAACTTTGTTTAGAAACATGTTTTATACTTTCTCACACTTTCCTCATCTTTAAGAAAAATGATTTAAAGACAGTAACTCCTAAAATGTATTTATTTAATTTGTAAATAGTAGCCTATAATACTATTATTAGGAATTACAGTGAATCATTTTGTTTTGTGGATTCAAAAAAGACAACTTTTGTTTTCCTAACTCCACATAATGACTTTTTTAAATGTTCCAGACTTTACTGATGCTAAAGCTAAAGCTAGTTAGACCCACTTTCACAAACTGCTGATGTACATGTCACGGCTCCTTTCGTACCGGAAGACCCGATTCGTCTGGAAGTTCCCTTTTTTTCTAAATAAAAGGTAATGGGCTGTTTTTTGTTCTTCTTTGTAAACACATAATACTATCGTCGTCCACAAGCCCTACATTCATGACCCACAGCCGTTATTTGACTTTGAGCAGTTTATCTAGTGTAATACAAGAGTTTGATCTTTACGTTCAACCTTGAAACGCATCAAATATAATTTTCGGCTATTTCTTAAACAATATTTTTTGTTATTAGTTCATAAACAGTTAAATAATTCACGAATAAAGACTTTTTAGATTATAAACAAGCTTTTTACTTATTTTCAGTGTGTGCATGTTCTAATCACACTTCCGGACAGATCGGGTCTGCCGGGACGAAAGGGGACGCGACAATGAACACAAACATGGAGACAGGGTAGTTCCTCTGACTAAACAGGGACTGGAGAAATGTGGGGACTAGTTCTTGGCACTTTCAAGTGGGAAAACGCCTTATCTGACTCTTTGGCCTCTGTGTGTGTCAGGTAACAGTTCTCAGGTGAGTCTGTGTTTCTCAGGTGAGTCTGGTCTATGTGTTTCTCAGGTAACAGTTCTCAGGTGAGTGACGGAGCGGCGGCGGTCCTTCTCGCTCGGCGGTCCACAGCAGACGCTCTGGGACTTCCTGTTCTGGGAATCCTTCGCTCCAGCGCTGTGGTCGGAGTTCCACCTGAGATCATGGGCATCGGACCTGCAGCCGCCATCCCAGAGGCTCTGAGGAGAGCAGGTACTGGACCTGGACCTGGACCAGGACTACAGCAGGTACTGGACCTGGACCAGGACTGGACTATAGCAGGACCAGATCTACAATAAACACTGTTTCCACACTCAAGGAAAAAAGAAACGCAACACTCATTTTTTAGATCGGCTTGTTTCATATGAACCCTACATCCATTTCTAATCCTCAGGACAACTCTTGTGGCGTTTACTAATTTTCAGTCCAATAACAAACCAAACAATAGACCCCCCCAAACCAAAAGTGACAGAGTTTCATCAGACTGTCAATAGTTCACTGACCCCTGTTGGCCCTGGACAGAGGTTATTCAGCCTCATGGATCAGCAGTAGTGTCTGAGTTGATCCATTCTTCAGCTGCTGCTGAGTTTCAGGAGGATGTTCATGTCGGTGACACACACACTGAGCAGATTACGGATGGTTCTGGAGACACTGGCCTGTGGTGTGTCCCAATGGTCTGGGCTGTGGACCTGGTGGAGGCTGAACCAATGAGTTATTATAATGACTAGAGAGAGCATGGCTAGAGAGCTCTCTCTAGTCATTATTATAACTCATTGGGGTGAACCTGTTATGGAGATGTGCGGGGGGGGTCGTTACACGGGGGTCACCAGTACGAGGGCGGTCGTTAGAGGAACCAGTGGCTTGGTATCGCTCCACAAGGCGACTAATGGTAGAGCGGTGACTCCAAACACCCTGGAGACACAAGACAACAGCATCCATAGCTCCATCCCTCTCTGGTTGCGACAATCGTGTGTTTTTGGCTTCATTCTGGTGCCTTTTATAGAGAAGACTTGAGCACAGTTAACCAGCGGTCAAAGTCAACTCTGTGTTTCAAACATGATTTTGTGTGAATAAACAACCCTGTAATACACTCTTTATTGTTCTCACAATCAGTCAAATCTGTCTTCAGCGCTCTATGGACTGAAGTCATGATGTAACACATTTTTACAAATGGACTCGTTTTATTAGGAAATTTTGACAATTAAAATGTTGCGTTTCTTTTTTCCTTGAGTGTACAAGGATGGAGAGGTCAGATTTAAATGTTTGAGATTTTTTTAAGACCAAAAAACAGACAAATTTGGACATTTTCTCGAGTCGTAACCTATTCACACTGCTGCTTCTTTTCCAGAGGCTTTTTTAAGATATAATGCTGTCTTTTGCTATGATGATTATGAAAAATCTGATAATGACTTAACAAAAAAGAGTGAAATTTATACAACAACTTAGCATTCCATCTGTTCCAGCAACCAAACAGCAGCAGAAACACACCAGTTGTGTTTTATTTTTGAGACGTTCCCCACAAAAAAGCAGCAGCAGTGTGAAACAGATCAGGAAATCTGGCACAAACTGCTTCAATACAAATGTCAAGCCTGTGCAAACATTCCTAAGACTACAACGACAAATTTAAGACTCTTTATTCAGTTCAGTTCAGTTCAGTTCAGTTGCCTTTATTAGTACCCGTAGGTAGATTTGTTGTGCAGCAATTCCAACAGACACATAAACAGACATTCACATTGGCTTATTAAGGCCTTTAATTCAAACGTTTTTATTTAAGACTATTTTAAGAGTCTGCATAAACTCTGGGTATTGTAAAACTTCACAGTTGTTTTGTTTTGTTTCAGGTTTGACCGTTGACGACATCGACGTGTTTGAGATCAACGAGGCTTTTGCCAGTCAGGTCTGTTCACTTCACTGCTGCAGAGTTTTATTACTGTTTATTGTTCTTGTTTAGCCCAGCTTTAGTCCTGCTTTAGTCCTGGTCTAGTCCAGGTCTAGTCCTGGTCTAGTCCTGCTTTAGTCCTGTTTTAGTCCTGCTTTAGTCCTGCTTTAGTCCTGCTGTAGTCCTGTTTTAGTCCTGCTTTAGTCCTGCTTTAGTCCTGCTGTAGTCCTGCTTTAGTCCTGTTTTAGTCCTGTTTTAGCCCAGCTTTAGTCCTGCTTTAGTCCTGTTTTAGTCCTGCTTTAGTCCTGCTTTAGTCCTGTTTTAGTCCTGCTTTAGTCCTGCTTTAGTCCTGCTTTAGTCCTGTTTTAGTCCTGCTTTAGTCCTGCTTTAGTCCTGCTTTAGTCCTGCTTTAGTCCTGTTTTAGTCCTGCTTTAGTCCTGCTTTAGTCCTGCTTTAGTCCTGCTTTAGTCCTGCTTTAGTCCTGCTTTAGTCCTGCTTTAGTCCTGCTGTAGTCCTGCTTTAGTCCAGGTCTAGCCCAGGTCTAGTCCAGGTCCTGGTCCAGTCCTGGTTAAACCCGGTCTTGTCTAAACTCTTGTCTCCAGGCGGTTTACTGTGTTTATTGTTCTTGTGGCTGAAGTGTTCTTGTTTAGTCCAGGTCTAGTCCAGGTCTAGTTCAGGTCTAGTCCTGGTCTAGTCCAGGTCTAGTCCTGCTTTAGTCCAGGTCCTGGTCTAGTCCTGGTTAAACCCGGTCTTCTGTACACTCTTGTCTCCAGGCGGTTTACTGTGTGGAGAAGCTGGGGATCCCGCAGTACAAAGTGAATCCTAACGGGGGCGCTATAGCTCTGGGTCATCCTCTGGGCTGCACCGGAGCGAGGCAGGTGGTGACGCTGCTGCACGAGCTGCGCCGACGACACAAACGGTGAGACGCGCTTGTAGTAGCGCTCACATACTGTCGAAGAACAGAACGACCTGGTTTATACAGAGACGACACGTTAGACTAATACTGTGAATGTTAGTGAGAAGTGTAATCAATCATTTACAGTATTTGTGAAGGTCATAATGTTTGTTGATCTGAAACAGCCTAGATTAAAGGAAACTGTTTCTGTTTTTTCTGGGGGAGGACCTCCAGACCACCGGCCTTTAAAGCTTCTGTACAAAATACACAATCAGCAGCCGTTCACAAACTTTTCAGAGCTGTAGCCCTCCTATTGTCCCAAAGATTGCTCGAGGTCACTCAGTAATATTTCACTCTCTATCCAAAATAATGTAGAATATTTCCTCTCAGATTAAGACACAAACACAGAAAAATGCTCAAGCCTGTGGACTTAGTCTGGATTTAAAATGGTAAATCAAGCATACAAAGTCAGTTTCACGCTCAGATTTCTGTTATGCTTGAGTGGAGGCTCTCAGAGGGACCCGGACCTGCTTTGGGAATCACTGTGTTCAGAATCCAGAAACTATTTTATTTGTCTGGGATCCAGAGCCAGACTTCAGCTCAGACTGGGTCTGGTCACCATGTCCTTCGCTTGTTAATTCTGCAGAAATGCGACATTTTTTTCACTTCCACCTGAGATTGTTTCTATATTTTCCATGTATTTTTTTCGGCGTAAACTCTGACGGTTTCATACAGGAGATGATGTGTGTCTCTTATTGGCTCATTAACTGTAACTGTCTCAGAGGAAAACTGAACATATTAAATACAACCAAGTTACAGAAAATTACATTTTGTCAAAATGTTCCTGGGAGAGGACCCCCAAACCCCCCAGACCAGAGTCATTTAACCAGAATTAATGCTTAAGTTACAGTATGTCACTCATCCACCACCATGTTTACAATTTACACACATTTATTTTGTTGTTGTGAAACAATATGTATAATTTATGAATTAAAATTCAGTCAAATGTCTGATTTCTTCCTGGTTTTTCATTGGTTGAAGCTGAGCAGAGTCACGACTGTTTAGTTTCAGATTTAACCAGAGTCTGTGGAAAAGTCATATATCTGAGTCAAATCCTGTTTTTAGTCTGTTTGTCTCTGAGAAGAGTTAGTCTGGTGAACTAACACAAACGTGAGTCAAATACCTGAGTTAAACCTGTTTGTTCTGTGTTCAGGGCGTTTGGAGTTGTGTCCATGTGCATCGGGACTGGGATGGGAGCAGCCGCCGTGTTGAGTATCCGGGATCCTCAGACCGGACTAGAGCCAGACTCTGAACCAGGACTAAACCAGGACTAAACCAGGACTAAAGCCAGACTCTGAACCAAGACTAAACCAGGACTAAAGCCAGACTCTGAACCAAGACCAGGACTAAAGCCAGACTCTGAACCAGGACTAAACCAGGACTAAAGCCAGACTCTGAACCAGGACCAGGACTAAAGCCAGACTCTGAACCAGGACCAGGACTAAAGCCAGACTCTGATCTTGAGCCATAATCCAGGACTAGACGAGGATCAAACTTGATCTAAAACAACCTGTTCATACTCACGAGTGAATAATTATTGATTAGGACAGATTGATCAGACTTTACAAAGCTAACCCTGAGCTCATCTTTAACCATGATTCATTATATTCTGTATTTCAGACGAGAAAAAGTCCAAATTATGTGACTAAATCCTTTATTTTTTGTTGTAATATTGAGAGTTTAATGAAATGACCAGCTCTGTTTTTATTGATGAGTTTTGTTCATTCTCCAGTCCAATCATGTTTAATACAGATTTGTTTTGTAGCTAAAATGAACAGACTCATTTCATTCTCACAAACATTAAATTTAGGTTAAATTCTCACATTAAAAATCCCAGTTTGTGCCTTTTACTGTTTGACTCTAATGACTCTTTCCACAAATGTGACTTAAACTTGTAAATCTGTAAATGAAATGTAGAATATTCTTGTAATGTTTTTAATCAAATACAAACTGAATCATAAAATAAGTTTGTTTATGAAGTGTGTTTATTTTACAGGAAAAATGTCACGTTTTGTAGAATCTTAAACATTATACCAGTTTAGAGAAAGAACTACAAAAGCTTTTCATGTTTTGTGTTTCTCTGGAAGCGTCGCAGTTCAGTCTGATTTACTCACACAAAAACATCCAAAATATTCACCATAAATATATATAAATGTCTGTTTAGAACGCAGCTTCTTGAAGTTTGTGAGTCTTTAGATCAGAAGAGTCAAAGTCAAATGGAGCCGGGACAAATCCGTCGAGTCACAGCAGCTGTTTGGATCAGGTCTGACAGACTGAATGTCACTTTTAAGGGTCGTAGGTGGAGTTTCATTCACAAATGTTGATTTAGCAGCAGAACTTTAGTTTTCTCACAGATAAACTCTTGGAGTTAGTTGACTTGTTTCCACTGTTTGTGTCAATGAGCGGCGGCTCTTTCTGCACATCACCCGTGTTGAGAAACAAAAAATCCCTCTATAGCAAGTTCTATAAACAAAGCCCAGACAAAGCCTCATTGCTGTGGGGTTTTTGGTTATTTTCACAGCACTACTTTTACAAACTCATCTTTGTACAGTGGATAAGCTTTTATTTTGAAAAATGTACCAGATGCACTTGACACTCACTCCAATGATTTCCTGTTTATGTTGTTTCATTTCCCCGACTTCACAAAAAAGGCTCCAACGATCGACCAGAGACACCGGACTGGGCTGTATGAGTGTGTGTGACTCTTGGACTTTAAGTTACGTAACGTAAAGGCCCCAGAGGCTGGACCGGAGCTGGACTGGATTCAGTGTGAGGTCGGCCTTGTTTCAAGAACATTTTGGACAAACTGCACTTTGCTGCATTCCATCCAGAGCAGTTTGGGTTTTATAATCACATCTCTGTAATACAAGGCTTTATATTTCTTCAGTCTGGTCTCATTGGGGCCGGTTCTTCCATCAGTCCTGGTCCTGGTCCTGGTCTGGTCTCACTGGGGCCGGTTCTTCCATCAGTCCTGGTCCTGGTCCTGGTCTGGTCTCACTGGGGCCGGTTCTTCCATCAGTCCTGGTCCTGGTCCTGGTCCTGGTCTGGTCTCACTGGGGCCGGTTCTTCCATCAGTCCTGGTCCTGGTCCTGGTCCTGGTCTTGGTCCTGGTCTGGTCTCACAGAGGCCGGTTCTTTCAGTCCTGGTCCTGGTCCTAGTCCACGTCTCACTGGGGCCGGTTCTTCTTTCGGTCTTGGTCTTGGTCTGGTCTCACTGGGGCCGGTTCCTTCAGTCCTGGTCCTGGTCCTGGTCTCACTGGGGCCGGTTCTTCTTTCGGTCTTGGTGCTGTTGTGTTTTAGATTTGATGGACTTGATGAGCTGTGACAGTCCCGGGTCCAGACTGCTCTTACTGGAGCCGGTCGTCGTGGAGACAGAGGAGGCGGTCGTCGTGGAGACAGAGGAGGCGGTCGTCGTGGAGACAGAGGAGCCGGTCGTCGTGGAGACAGCCGCAGGTGAAGTCGTACTTTTGCCCAGAGTTTGTACTTCTGTGAGAAACAGACTGAAGTTAGTGCAGTTAAAGTCTTACTCTAGTCTTTTATCAGAAGAACTAAGAATCATGTTTTCTTTTTCATTTTTAAAACAAAGACAAACAGAAATGAGACCAACCCTTTTCTCAGCAGCAGAAGATCAAAGTGTGAGCTGCAGTTACCTGTCGTGTCCAGGCGGCGGTGCTGTTTGTGTGAGCTGCAGTTACCTGTGGTGTCCAGGCGGCGGCGCTGTTTCTCCTGCAGGAGGCTCTCGGTTCCTTTGGTTCGTTTGAAGCTCGGATGAGACGGATCCAGGTTAAACAGAGCGGAAGTGTAAACGGCCTGGAACCTGGAGTCAGACACGTCCACCTGAGACAGAGACAGGACCGGGTCAGGACCAGGTCTAAAACAGGACTAAAGCAGGACTAAAACTGGACTAAAGCAGGACAAAAGCAGGACTAAAGCAGGACAAAAGCAGGACTAAAGCAGGACTAACACTGGACTAAAACAGGTCAAAAGCAGGACTAAAACAGGACTAAAACAGGACAAAAGCAGGACTAAAGCAGGACTAAACAGGACAAAAGCAGGACTAAAGCAGGACTAACACTGGACTAAAACAGGTCAAAAGCAGGACTAAAACAGGACTAAAACAGGACAAAAGCAGGACTAAAGCAGGACTAAAACAGGTCAAAAGCAGGACTAAAACAGGACTAAAACAGGACAAAAGCAGGACTAAAACAGGACTAAAGCAGGACTAAAACAGGACTAAAGCAGGACTAAAGCAGGACAAAGCAGGACTAAAACAGGACTAAAAGCTGGACTAAAGCAGGACTAAAGCTGGACAAAAGCAGGACTAAAGCAGGACAAAAGCAGGACTAAAGCAGGACTAAAGCAGGACTAAAGCAGGACTAAAACTGGACTAAAGCAGGACTAACACTGGACTAAAGCAGGACTAAAACAGGTCAAAAGCAGGACTAAAGCTGGACTAAAGCAGGACTAAAGCTGGACAAAAGCAGGACTAAAGCAGGACAAAAGCAGGACTAAAGCAGGACTAAAGCAGGACTAAAGCAGGACTAAAGCAGGACTAAAACAGGACTAAAGCAGGACTAAAACAGGACTAAAGCAGGACTAAAACAGGACTAAAGCAGGACTAAAACAGGACTAAAGCAGGACTGAAGCAGGACTGAAGCAGGACTAAAGCTGGACCAAAATAACTCTAAAACAGGATCAAACATGTCCACTTGAAACAGGAGAAAAGAGCAAGTCAGACAGAGGAAAGCAGAAAAAACAAAGAGACTTTGCTCTGGCTCCAGTGCATGAAGCTTTCATCAGATTTCTATCGCTTGGCCATGATGTGATTAACCAATGAGGAACATGCATTGTCTGTCATATAAAAAAAACGACAACTGAGTGCAAGGAAAAAAAATTGGAAAAATTGGAGCATGTGTTTTCCAGCACCAAAATGCAGGAAAACACGTGAATATGTGCATTTTAGTGAATTTTAGATGTATAATTTGACCACAGCTTTGCCTTTTGTTTGAAAAAAAATATTGTATGTAAGTGAAGACATTTATTAGTTTATTCATTAGGGTTTATTTAACGGGATTTCTGGACACATTAGAACCCTTTTAGCAAAACACATCCTATTTTTTATCAAGAAGGACTTAAAAGTGTTTCTGCTCATTGTGCAAACTGCCGATCAACATGTTTTAAACTCATCACTACATCAGTGCCTCTAGTGGAACAATGCTGTAAATACTAACATTAGAATGTTCAGATTGCTATTAATTTCAGTGACAACTATTTACAGCTATGCTATAAAAATTGGAGAAAAAAATTCTCTCTCTCTCTGGCACAGCTGACAGTTGTGGGACCTGTCAGAGACGACGGAGGAGAGAAAGACATTGAGAGAGCACTCTCCCAGGCTCGAAGAAAACGCACACAAAGAGCAGATTGGGAGCACGGAAAGAAAAAAGAAAGAGTTTAGACCCCCAAGCTGACGGTCGATGCATGAGCCAGTAGGAAGACACTGTCCGCACCGGTCCTACATAAAGTTATGCCAATGTGATGGCCGCCACAATCGCCACGGCAACAAACACCCAAACTCTCTCTCATCACTATAAAAAAGTCTGTGTTTGTGTGTTTGTGTCTGACCTGGAAGTCGTCGTGGTCCTCCGCCTCGACTCCAGACTTCTTCAGTTTGTTGTGTTGTGTGTTTATGTTTTTGTGTTTGTTGTTGTGTTTGTGTCTGACCTGGAAGTCGTCGTGGTCCTCCGGCTCGGCTCCAGACTTCTTCAGTCTCTTCCTCTTGTTTTTGCTCAGGTTTTGTTGCTCCACAATTTTGTCGAAATCGAAGTGTTTGTGCTTCGACTCTGAGGGGTCTTCATCCATCAGCAGCTCCATCTGGGCCTGGGACAAAAGACCAGAGAGAGATATATAAACCAGACCAGACCAGACCAGACCAGAGACAACACAACACTATCAAACCTGAACACACAGCAGAGAGACCAGAGACTTTCTTCCCTTCTTTCTCTCCCCTTTCTCCTCTCTCTTGCTCCTCTCTTTCTTTTCCATGACTTCATCTTTTTCTTTCTCCATCCCTCCCAACCTTCCTTTCATTTTCCTCTTTCCCTGTCTGCTCTTTCTCCTTCTTTCTCTCTCTCTGTTCTCACATTCTCTCTTCTCCTCCCATCTTCTCCTCTCTTTCTTCCTTCCTTTCTTTCTCTCTCTCTTTCTTTCTCTTCCTTTCTTTCTTTCTCTCTTTCTTTCTTTCTTTCTTTCTCCCCAGTCTCTCGTACCTCTTCCTCTCTTCTCCTCTTCCTCACAGTCTTATCTTCTCACCCTCTTTCTCCTCCTCTCTCTGCCCTCCTCCATTCTCCTGGTTTTGTCCTCCTCCCTCTTTTTTTAATCCTCTCTGTCCTCTTTCGTCTTTTCTCCTACTCTCTCTCTGTCCTGTTTCTCTCCTTCCTTTTCCCTCATTTCTCCATCTCTCTCTCTCTCTCTTCCTCTCGTCTCTCTTACGCGCTGTTATCACCCTCTCTCTCTCCTCCTCCCCTCCTCCCTTCTACCTCTGTTTCTCCTGCTCTATGTCCTACTCTCTTCTTCCTCTCTTCTCCTCTCTCTTGATCTCCTCTTTCTAACTTTCTCTCTTTCTCTCTTCTCTCTTTCTTTTCCATGACTTCATCTTTTTCTTTCTCCATCCCTCCAAACCTTCCTTTCATTTTCCTCTTTCCCTGTCTGCTCTTTCTCCTTTCTCTCTCTCTCTTTCTCTCTCTGTTCTCACATTGTCTCTTCTCCTCCCATCTCCTCCTCTCTTTCTTCCTTTCTTTCTTTCTCTTCCTTTCTTTCTTTCTCTTCCTTTCTCTCTTTCTTTCTCTCTCTCTTTCTTCCTTTTTTCTTTCTTTCTTTCTTTCTTTCTTTCATTCTTTCTCCCCAGTCTCTCGTACCTCCTCCTCTTTTCTCCTCCTCTCTCTGCCCTCCTCCATTCTCCTGGTTTTGTCCTCCTCCCTCTTTTCTTATCCTCTTTTGTCTTTTCTCCTCTCTCTATCCTCCTCCCTCCTTCCTCTTTCCTACACCTTTCTACGTCTTCCTCCCCTCCCCCTCTTTTTCCCTCCTTCCTCTCTTCTCTCTCCTCTCCTTCCCTCGGTTTTCTCCTCCTCTCTTTCTCCTCCTTTTTCTTCCTCTTGTCTCCCTCTCTGTTTTTACTCTCTCACTCTCTCTTAAGAAATTTTCCAGGACATCATTTTTTTCTCTCTCCATCTCTCTCTCTCTCTCTCTCTCTCTCTTTGTTCTCACATTTTCTCTTCTCCCCTCTCCTTCTCCTCTTGTACCTCCTTCTCTCTTCTTCTCACCCCAACACTCTCTCTCTTCTTCCTTGCCCCTGCCTCCCCACATCCTTTTCTTCCACTCCTCCCATCTCATTCCTTTTTACACCTCTGTCCTCCTCCCCTCTTTTTGCCTCCCTCATTTCTACGCTTCTCTCTCTGTCCCCCTCCTTTCTTTCTAGTCCTCTCTCTTTCCTCCTCCTCTCCTCTTGTCTCCCTCTTTCCTCCTCTTCTCTTTCCTTTTCCTCTTCTTCCTTCTCCCTCTTTTCTCCTTCTCTCTCCCCTCCTTCCTCTTCCCTTATTTCTCCACCTTTCTATCCTCCTCCCCTCCTTCCTCTTTCTCCTACTCTCTCTTCTCCTCCCTCTTTTCTCCTCATCTCTGTCCTCTTACTCTCCTTCCTCCTCGCTCTTTTATCCTCCTCTCGCTCTCTCTTCCTCCCTCTTTTCTCTTCCCCTCTCTCTGTCCTTTTACTCTCCTAACCTTCTCCTTCTTTCTCCAACTCTCTCTCTCCTCCTCCGTCTTTTGTCTTTCTCATTCTCTCCTCCTCCTCTCTCCGTCCTTCTCTCCCTTTTTTCCTCTTCTCTGTCCTCCCCCATGTCTCTTACCCTCTCTCTCTTCTCCTCCTCTTCGTTCTTCTCTTCCTCTGCGTCACTCGCTCTCGTCCTCTTCTTCTTCTTCTCTTTTTTCTTCAGGTTCTTCACGTCTGAAACACACAGAACACTTCACCGTCAGACAAACACAGATTCTGTCGTTTCTCTCACTTCTTCAGATAAAACTGTCCAAACCTGCGGCCGAGAGCTCGTCTTTGAAGAAAGAGTCGTTTAGATCCACATCCGACGGAATTTCATCATCACTGAGTCCGACCTCTGAGTCCTGAGGAAACCGGACCAGACACGGGGTTAAGAGACTGGATTTAGTCTGGTTTAAATCCTGTTTTAGTCCTGTTTTAGTCCTGATTTAGTCCTGTTTTAGTCCTGCTTTAGTCCTGCTTTAGTCCTTGTTTAGTCCTGCTTTAGTCCTGTTTAGACCTGCTTTAGTCCTGCTTTAGTCCTGTTTTAGACCTGCTTTAGTCCTGCTTTAGTCCTGCTTTAGTCCTTGTTTAGTCCTGCTTTAGTCCTTGTTTAGTCCTGCTTTAGTCCTTGTTTAGTCCTGTTTTAGTCCTGTTTTAGTCCTGCTTTAGTCCTATTTTAGTCCTGTTTTAGTCCTGCTTTAGTCCTGTTTTAGTCCTGTTTTAGTCCTGATTTAGACCTCCTTTAGTCCTGCTTTAGTCCTGTTTTAGTCCTGCTTTAGTCCTGCTTTAGTCCTGCTTTAGTCCTGCTTTAGTCCTGATTTAGTCCTGTTTTAGTCCTTGTTTAGTCCCGTTTCAGTCCCGGTTTTGTTCATCTTTAATCCATCTTTAGTCCTTGTTTAGTCCTGTTCTTAGTCCTGCTTCAGTCTCAGTCCTGGTCCTGGTCCTGACCTGGCTCTTCTTCTCTTTCCTCTTCTCCTTCTTCTTCTCTTTCTTCTTCTGTAGAAACTGTTCCCATGGCCCCAGTTTCTCCGACTCCAGACGCTTCTTCAGCTTCTGCTCTGCGTTCTGCTTCAGACCTGCACAGGGAGGGCATCTGGATTAATCTGACACACAGGGAGGGCATCTGGGTTAAATAATATACTTCAAGAGGACGTTTAGTGGGCAAATCTACTTGGTGTCAACCCTTATAAACTGCAAAGTGGTTTCATTTATATTTTCTGCAAGCTTAAGTAATCTGCCCTCTTTCTGCACAGTACTTGGATACTTGTCAAGCTCCGCCCACATGCCTAGAAAACCAGGAAGTGACTGCTGAAATCCCCCTTTCATTTGCTGATTTGTGATGTTCATTTGCGCAGACGTAAATATTTGTAATAATTATCTAAACAATTATATCATTTATGAGGTCTGTTTGGTCAGACTTAGACTTACTTTATTAACTTCATTAACTTTCCTGCCAATGATGAAAATATCAGTCACTGCGTGGCCAACCGTAGTCTATGAACGACTTTATTTCTGACCGTCTATTCTCTGCGGCGATGTCGTTCTCGCTGATGCTCGTGCTGACTTTGTCTACAGTCAAACCTGCTTCTAAAGGGCCGACTTTCTTTTCAAACAGATTACAGACAAATCAGACATCTTAGACTAAAAATGTCGTTGAGTAAGTTTAGAGCAGATATTTGATCTTTAAACTGAAGAAAAGACGATCCTGGACTAGGACTGGACTAGGACTGGACTAGGACTGGACTAGGACTCTGAGGAGAACGACACATGCAGCGACTCTTCTGTGAGCGAGTGAAAAGTGTCAGAGGAAGTCAAACTACTGGATTTATTCAAGATTATTTATGCTCCATGAAAGAGGCTGAATCTAGAGAATCTGCATCAGAAACAGCTTCTTTGGTTTAAAGATGATCATTGTTTTAATCATGTAAACCTCCTGTTTTTATCCTTAAGACATTATTTCATTGTAATGGCTCAGATTCTTTCAGAGGAAAACAACACTGACACGAGGTTTGGTTTAGAAAAAGGACGTTTTCTCCAAAGTTTCTCATCAAACGCTGAAATTGTTTTTGGACTAAACAACATCAAATGGCTCTTCTCCCTCTCTCTCTTTCTTCTCTCTCTCTCCCCCTCCCTCCCTCTCTCTCTTACCTGGGATCCACGTGACCTTCATCCCTCCCTCTCTCTATACCCCCCCCTCTCTCTCTTCTCTCTCTCTCCCTCCCTCTCTCTCTCTCTCTTATCTGGGACCCACGTGACGTCCACCCCCCCCCCCTCTCTCTCTCTCCCCCTCCCTCCCTCTTTCTCCCTCTCTCCTCTCTCTCTCTCTCTTCCCTCCCTCCCTCTCTCTCTCTCTCGCTCTCTCTCACCTGGGACCCATGTGACCTCCATCCCTCCCTCTCTCTCTATCTCTCTTCTCTTCTCCCTCTCTCTCTCTTACCTGGGACCCATGTGACCTCCATCCCTCCCTCTCTTTTCTCTCTCTTCTCTCCCTCTCTCTCTCTCCCTCTCTCCTCCCTCTCTCTCTCTCTCTCCTTGTCTCTCTCTCCCTCTCTCTCTCTCCCTCTCTCTCCTCCCTCTCTCTCTCTCTCTCCTTGTCTCTCTCTCCCTCTCTTCTCTCTCTCTCTCTTTTACCTGGGACCCATGTGACCTCCATCCCTCCCTCTCTTCTCTCTCTCTCTCTCTCACCTGGGACCCACGTGACCTCCCTCTCTCTCTCTCTCTCTCTTACCTGGGACCCATGTGACCTCCATCCCTCCCTCTCTTCTCTCTCTCTCTCTCTCTCTCTTACCTGGGACCCATGTGACCTCCATCCCTCCCTCTCTTCTCTCTCTCTCTCTCTCACCTGGGACCCACGTGACCTCCCTCTCTCTCTCTCTCTCTCTCTTACCTGGGACCCACGTGACCTCCATCCCTCCCTCTCTCTCTCCCTCCCTCTCCCTCTCCTCTCCCTCCCTCTCTCCATCTCTCTCTCTCTCTCTCTTACCTGGGACCCACGTGACCTCCATCCCTCCCTCTCTCTCTCGGCTCTGCTCCTCTTTAGCCCGGATGCCCTGCAGGAGTTCTCTGTACTTGTGGATCTGCTGTTCGCTGCGTTTCACTTTCTTTGGGATTTTCTCCAAACTCGGATCTTCTGTCACAAAAAACAAAAACAAAAACAAACAAAAAATATACGGGTTTAAAAGACAAATATAATGATAAATGTACTTGTCTCATCTTGTCTCAGTCGAATCTTTTCTCTTTCACCTGAGTTGTGTGTGTTTGTCTTCTGCTTCCTGCTGTGGCTCCTCCCCTTTGTCTGCAGGCTCCTCCCCTTCCTCCACAGACTCCTCCTCTTCCTCCACAGGCCCCGCCCCTTCCTCTTCTTCTTCTTCTTCTTCGCTGGAGGAGGCCAGGTAAGCTTAAAGTCCATGTTCAGAAGCTCGTCTTTGTTGAACTTTCGGTTCAGAGCCGTGACTCTCTCGTGATCCGTCTCATCCCACGTGAGCTGCACCTGAAGAGGAAGACCAGGGTTAAACTGGGTCTAAACCAGGTCTAAACCGGGTCTAAAGACAAGACTAAACCAGGTCTAAACCAGGTCTAAACCAAGTCTAAACCAGGACTAAACCAGGTCTAAACCAGGTCTAAACCAGGTCTAAACCAGGTCTAAACCAGGACTAAACCAGGTCTAAAGCAGGTCTAAAGCAGGACTAAACCAGGTCTAAACCAGGTCTAAACCAGGACTAAACCAGGTCTAAACCAGGACTAAAACAGGTCTAAAAACAGGACTAAACCAGGTCTAAACCAGGACTAAAATAGGTCTAAAAACAGGACTAAACCAGGACTAAAACCAGAACTAAAACAGGTCTAAAACAAGACTTAAAACAAGACTACTGCAGGTCTAAACCAGGTCTAAAGACAGGTCTACAGCAGGACTAAAGTCAAGTCTAAACCAGGATTAAACCAGGTCTAGTGCAGGTCTAAACCAGGATTAAAGTGGGTCAAAAGGAGAATTAAAACAGGACTAAAACAGGCCAAAAACAGGCCTAAACCGGGCCTAAACCAGGTTTAAACCAGGTCTAAAACAGGATTAAACCAGGTTTAAACTTGGACTAAAGACAGGTCTAAAACCAGGACTAAACCAGGACTAAACCAGTACTTGTACAGGTCTGAAGTACCTTGGAGGTGGAGGAGGAGGTGGAGGTGAACAGGTTGGGGCTGTAGGACGTCAGGTTCACGTCTGTGGAAACGTCTTTGGGCTTCTCATCAAACTGTACATCATCTGGAATAAACCTGAGAGAGAGAGAGAAGAGAAAAAGGGTGAGAGAAAGAAAGAAAGATGAGAAAGAAGGGGAATGAAAGAGAAAGGAAGAGGGGAGAGAGAATAGAGGAAAAAATGTGGGAGCGAAAGAAGTGAAAGAAGAGAGAAAAAAGAATGGAGAAGAGAAGTGGAGAGAAGGAAAAAGGACATAAGGAAGAGTGAAAGCACCAGGAGGTTCTCTAACACTGGCTGCTGTTGTGCCCTGGAGCCAGACACTCACCTGAGGTCCAGCACAGATCCGCTGCTCTCGTACTCGAAGCCGTCACACTCAGAGTAAATCTGAGCCGCGGTCTCAGGACGATCACACTCCAGCACCGCGTAATGGTACTTTAACCTCCGGAACTGGTACTGACGCATGCGCTCACGATAGGACCTGGAACCAGAGAGACCGGAGACAGACCGGGGTTAGACCTGAGACCAGAGAGAGACCGGGGTTAGACCAGAGACCAGAGAGAGACCGGGGTTAGACCAGAGACCAGAGAGAGACCGGGTTAGACCTGAGACCAGAGAGAGACCGGGTTAGACCTGAGACCAGAGAGAGACCGGGTTAGACCAGAGACCAGAGAGAGACCGGGTTAGACCAGAGACCAGAGAGAGACCGGGTTAGACCTGAGACCAGAGAGAGACCGGGTTAGACCAGAGACCAGAGAGAGACCGGGTTAGACCAGAGACCAGAGAGAGACCGGGTTAGACCTGAGACCAGAGAGAGACCGGGGTTAGACCTGAGACTCTGAACCCCAGATTCCAGGCCCCACATTTCCTTTGTTGTTAATGGCTCCACAAGCAGAAGGTGTGTACATAAAGTACACAAGTGTGTGTACTCGGGCTGTAGTCGACCAAAGACATGTTCCATCGACCGATTAATCAAATAAAAAGGACGGCAAAATCTTTGAAGCAAAAATATCTTCTGATCTGATCCATTTATGTAACCCAAACGACGCTTGAAAAGACTAAAAGTGTTGTCAAGTTCATTCAAATACAAGAAAATGAATAAGAAACAGTGTGTTTATGTCAAAAAAGACAAAAGGCAAGAATATTTTCAGATAATTCATTACATTTATGCTGCTGTTCAATATAACTTCAGAAAATCTAACTAGAAGCTTGGTTTATGCCTTTCGCACGTGAAGTCCGCACGGAAATGAGACGCATGGAGTAGAGCAGAGCAAACGCTGACAGTGTTTAGTTTCTGTGCATTTCAAGCGGCTGCTTGTAGAGGGCAGTAGGGAGCTGCCATTGAAAGCTTGTTGATTCCCGCGTGGACAGTACGTGTAGTCACAGATTTTTTCCTGACGCCGACGCGGAAAACCTGGTCCACGCAGATGGCGCTTGAGGGGCGTGTCTGCAAAAAATGACGTAGTTTCGCTACGCGGGCCCTCGTGGTTCTCGCGGATGTGGCAAATATGAAATAGGCTTTAGACTTCATTGACCGATATATCGCCTAAACGACTGAAGGACTACAACACTAGTGTGTACAGTACAAATTCAGCCTAGTTTTATAGTTGTTCCATACTTTTCCTCCTCAGTGTCGTCCTCTGAGTCCTCAGGCAGAGTTCTGTTGTGTAATAAATGTGTAATAAGTGTATAAATACAGTCTGGTTCATACTTTTCCTCCTCGGTGTCGTCCTCTGAATCCTCTGGCAGTGTTCTGTTGTGTAATAAGTGTATAATAAGTCTATAAATACAGTTAGATTCATACTTTTCCTCCTCGGTGTCGTCTTCTGAATCCTCAGGCAGCGTTCGGAGTTCCAGCGGCGCCTGGTTCTGCTCCTGCTGCAGACGCTCTTTTCCAAACTCCGACAGGAAAATCTGGAACAAACACAACTCACTTTGCTGCCGAGTTCTCTTAGATTAAACTGTAAACCTCAGACACACACACACAAACCTTTACAGAGAGCACAGCGCCACCTTTAGGGCAGAAGGACTGGAACAGGGCCAGCAGGTCTTTGGCTTTGATCCGGTCCCAGTCCATGTTACACACGGCCAGACGACGAGACACCTGAGGGAAGCACACAGACAGATTATGGATTATATTCTCAGTCTGGCTCCACAGATCGGTCGTAGGGTTGTAGGGTCATAGGGGGTCGTAGGGTCGTGGGGTCGTAGAGTCGTCACCTGTTCGGTTCTGGGAGCGTCTTTGCACAAGTCGCCCCAGTCGTGTTGGATTTCCTCTTCCTCTCTCCTCAGAATCTCCTCCACGTCGTCCTCAGAGTCTTCGTCAGAGCTGGTCTCGACGTTGCCTTTGCCTCGGGCCAGATCCGGACCAGAGTCTGAGTCTGAGTCTGAGTCCTCTTCATCCTCGTCAGACTCTTCATCTTCCTCTGACTCATCCTCATCGTCTTCATCTGAAAAGAGCAAGACTGATTATTCACCATCATGTCAGAGTTATTAGCTGCTACTAGGGCTGTACTCGATGTATCGATCTGGGGATTTATCGTGACTGACTTGTTGGTAACACACGTATCGATACAGGGAGGTTTATCGGGAAACTTAAACTCATACAAATTTGACACTTCTGACCCTGGACGGCTGCTTTAGGGCTGAAACTGTTGAGCTGAAAGTGACTTATCTATTAGACCAGTGTTTTCCAACCGTTTTTGAGTCACAACACTTTTTTCATTTGAAATATTTCTGGGGCACACCACTCAAAAGTAGACAAAAATGTATTAATTTTTGTACATTTTGTCTATAAATTACTCTTTAATTCAGTAAGAGGTGATTGCTTTTATTCTTCTTAAAAAAGTTGTTCCAAAACCTCAAAAACAGTGAATCATCAAATTAAATAAGTTTATTCCTAGTTCATTTGTTAAATAGTGAAAACATTTAAATTTTCTAAGGCACGCGTGACAGTATCTCAAGGCACACTGGTTAAAAAACACTACATTAGACACTTGTATCAATCATAAAAAACAATGTGCACTTCACAGTCCTGCACCAACACGGTTCAGGCAATACATTTAAACAGTTTATAGAAGTTATATTTTTGAATATTGGACAGTGTAATCTCTCATTCTTCCAGGACTGATTCAAGGTTTTAGAAACGTTTCGACTTTCATCCAAAAAAGTCATTTTCAGTTAAATATCCAGAAATGGTTTTGTGACAGACGAGGAGAGAGTTCAACTTTAAAAAGCAGCTGCTTCGAACAACAAAAGAGAAACTAGGTCTTTCAAATGCTCCGGTGGATTTGTGGAATGGATTAAATGAGGATTTAAAAAAAGCTTCAAAGTCGTCATGTGGATCTGAGACTGGCTGTATTTCCAAAGCTTCCATCAGATTGAAATTGACTTTTGGAAATGTCGTCCAGATGAAACTTTGAAGACTTTCTTCTCTGGATCACTCCTGGATGAACGAAGGATTACACCGTCACTTCAAGGATACTGTTTTTGGCAGTTATGTTGAAAAGTTTATGTAACAACACTCTATATATGGTGAAGTTCTAGAGAAAACATGGATTGTTCTAAAACAAAGAGATTGAGATTGTTTTATTTGTGTTGTTTAAAATGTTTATCACACACAAGGTATTTGTATGAAACAGAAAGACAATGTTCATGCTCCAAAAAGGTTCATTTGGTCTTCTTTTCTAGATTACGTTTCAAATTCCTCTGTCAGACCAGTGGTTGTTTATTTGTCAGACCTTTACATGTTGTAAATCAGCCGGCAAGACAGTTCACAGTAACATCAAGTGACGCTTCTGAAGATGATGCAGACAAGCAGTCGAAACATGTAAAGGTCCGACAAATAAACAGCCACTGGTCTGACAGAGGACTTTGAAATGCAATGTTCATTTAACTTATTGTAATGTAACTTAATACACGTAAATTGTTTAAAGGAGACCTATTGTATTTTTTCCAGCAAATTAGTAAGAAACTAGAACATATGCAGATCAATAATTTACCTTGTGTTCATTGTAAAACACTAAACTGATCAAAAACGGCTTGAAAATAGAAACAGCTCCAGTGATTTCCTGTTCAGAACTGCAGAACTGATAAGCCTCTTACGCCTGTCGTACACAGACAGGCGAGCTCGGTCCGAGTTTCTTGCAATGTGCCTTGTTCACCAGCAGCAGTCCACTTCAGTCTGTATTTGCCCAAAGCCGCGCGGATTCACGTAGATTACCGCGAGAATGATCGTTTTATGAATTGAAAGTCACATCCGACCGCTGTGACCTCTGACAAAAATAGACTCTCTACAGATTCTTTCTGCACACTTGCATGACTCTCAGACGTGCTGCTCCGAGGTCTGTGAACAAGAGCACAGTGGTTTTAAGCACTTTCTAAGTCTTCCAAGAGTCGTCGTGCGAGTCCCGCCTCGCCCCGAAAGTGTACGGAAGGGGTTACAGTTAAATGTTAAATGTTAAAATATAACTGTAAGATGCAACACATTTTAAAATAACTAATTATTATTGTTGGAAAGTGACTTTGGGACAGTTTCGAACCACACATGCTTCACTTTGAGTATTAATCTTTAGAATTATAACAAGTAAATACAGATGAGTGGGCGGGGCTAGGTGGTAGGTGTGAACACTGGAGCTCCAGCTGAAGAACAATACAAGATTACTCCAACATGCATGAATCAGTTCAAATAAAACTTTGTTATAACAAGGTTAAAATCTTTGAATAAAACATTTTACATAATAGGAGCCCTTTAACAATTGTATTTACAGTAGAAAAAGATCAGAAACTTGAATGAATGATTCAACTGTATAAGAGTTACAACTGTCTTTTTGTCTTTAACATGTCCTGGAGCTTGTCTGAGAGTTTACTTTTTTCAAAATTGAAGAAAACAGTTAAAACTGGTTCCAGATCGAAAGTGTAAATAAATTGGAATAAATTCTAAATACTCATCTGTCTCCAAGAAAACTGTGATTGTCTAACTGTAATTATATGGTAAAAAAATATTAATAATACAGTATAATCCTCTCTCACCTTCTGCCGAGGGTCCAGCTTTGGTCCGGTCCGGCTTCAGTCCAGCTTTAGTCTCTTCCTCCTCTTCTTCTTCTTCTTCTTGGTCTGAGTCGGAGAGCTGGTAGAACTTCTTCAGATCCTCCTTGGTGCTGTGCTGGATCGCTCGTCCGCGTTTATCCACCGTCTGCTTCACCTTGAACCTGTCGTCGTGGAACATGGACTGGAAGCGTTTGTCGATCTTCACTTTGCGCTGCTTCTCGGGCATTTCCCAGAACCGCGGATCTCTCTGGACGCGAGAGAAACGATCGTCCACATCGCTCTGCTGCTGTTTGTGTTTCTGCTTCTGGGACGACATCCTGACGCCTGCAACACAGAGAGAGACAGAGACACGTGAGCTGGAACAGGACATTATTTTCTGTCTGCAGTTACAAGGTTCGTACAGGTTTTACCTCCATGACAATTCTCTACTTTTCTATGACCTTGCCTAATTTTCAACCAACAACCGTCCTTCATCAACGGATTATGGATTTTTGGACATAAAACAAAACATTATTATTTCATTCCAAATTTCAAACAAAAGAGCAAAATCTTTCAGTTTAATAAAGTAACTGCAGTAAAGTAACATTTTTTAATTCAATTTTATTCCACCTTTTGAAAAACAAAACAAAAATGGCTAATGATTTTATGAACATAAATAAGACAGACTTTAAATAATTTTCAATTTTAATTGAAAGAAATAATATAATAAATATCAATATTTTGGTTCAAAATTGTTTTTTGGTCCAAACTACACATTTGTACTGACAAAGTTTTGGTTGTCAGTGTCTCAATTCAAAACCCAAACAAAAAAATCTATGATTCGACGAGACTGAATCTTGAGCTCTTGATTTTTCGATTAATTCTCCAGCCCTAGCAGCAGGACTGAAGAATTTTCCAAAACTTTTGCAAAACACAAAAAAATTCAAAGCTTTTCCAAGGCCTTGAAATTAGATTAGAATTTTACATGACTTTTCCAGGTTTTCCATGACTGTACGAACCCTGTATTTAAGTCTTAAAAACATGTTTTTACAGACTGGAGGTGACCACTTAAGCACAGCCAATCAGAATGCAGCGTTTGGCTTTTGGAGAAAAATAACTCTTTTGATTCCGGCTGAACGCAGAGGTTTGATTTTGTTTTCTGAGGCTCAGAGGAACAGTATCTCACAGACACTAATAGGGTTTATGTTATACTAATTATTGATCCATGTTATAACGACCTTTCCTCACAAAAACACAGCTAAAGTTGTGCTTCGTTTCATTCACACTTGTTCAAGACAAAAACTCAGCCTGTTTAGGCCGTGTTCTTCACCTGAATTGAAAACACTCTTGCTGCGTTCACGTGCTCTGGGAAACTCGGAAGTATCTATGTAATGATCGGACTTCCCAAAACCAGAGCGTTCATGACAGCGACTGTAAAACACACGTGGAGCAGTGACACTAACAAACATTTACATAACTTCATCTGGATTTTCTTTGTCGATTCGTCAAAGAATAGGAGTTTTCAAGTCATGTGAAAACTCTTATTCTTGTAGCTCATGAACTTACTGAGGAGCTGTATCTTTTCTTGTTGGTAAAGTCTGATTTCAGTCATTACCTGTAAAGTTGCATTGATGTAAACTCATTTAGTCTCATTAAGGTTTTAAATGTGTTTTACTGGTGAAGCAGAACTCCCAGGGCCTGATTTATCAAGCCAGGTGCTAAATTGTGGATGCAAAAATGAAAAAAAAAAAAATGAATGTGTTTTTTATGAGCATTTTACACAAACTTTAATACTGGAAGATGCACATACAACATACTAAATAAAACAGATATGAACCACCTCAAGTTCTGCATCTTTAGTGTGTGAGAGAGAAACGCATCTGTGCCAAGGTTTTGCTCTCCCTAGCCTGTTTTTGCACATGAGCAAATGCTTGATAAATCTGGCCCTCAGTGTTGTAGAAAACTAAATGCCTGTCAGTTTGAGTCTCTGCTCCAATCTCACACTGTCCTGCCGTGGGTCCTGCCCAGGCTCTTGTCATTTGATGTAAAGTCGGGAACTCTGCCGACAACACTTCTGCTCGAGTTTTTGAGCTGAAATTACGATTCGAGCAGCGTTCAAACCTTGTTTTTACCAGTGGAGCACATTTAATTTTTAATTAATTTTAACTGACTTATATTCAACCAGAATCTCTTTTGCAGTGGAGTCATGGGGAGGGGAGGTATTAATACATATGTTTTAGAGGTAGTGGAAACCGGAGTACCCAGAGGAAACCTACGCAGACCGAGGAGAACATGCAAACTCCACATAAAAAGGCCCCGGGTCGACTGGGAAATGAACCCAGGACCTTCTTGCTGTGCAGAGTTGCCAAGTCCGCTTCTTTAAAGCGACTTTGGGCTTCTTATTTTAAAAGTCGCTTGTGAATTTTAACGGTCGCAGGTTGCGGTTTTTTGGGCTTGCTCCTTTGCGACCCTTTGACGTCATAAACAAGGTGATTTTTACGTTTTTTCAGGTTTAATTTCACGAAAATTACCCACTATTGACAAAAAATATGGAGTTTTTGCATATTTTCATGTTTTAAAATCTTTATTAATGATCAAATACTATTTAAAATATGCAAAAAATCATTGCCAACGTTTTGCTGTGACAGATAATGTTGAATTAATTGCTAACCCTCTTGCTGTGAGGCCAAAGCGTTAACCACTGCACCACCGTGTCGCATCTGTTCCACCTCATGATGTCACTATGTGGTAGCACAAGCCACGCTTCACTGTGCTTTAACACAACATTCATCTTCAGTAGAATCTTTTGCACCACTTCAGCCCAGTCATTGCCTCGTCTAAACATTTACCACTCATTTAACTCGAAAACTCTGAAGACTTTTAGTGGAAAAAAAGTAAAATAAATACGCAACACTTGAATAGTACAACATTTTACAGTTAAACACTTCAATTTAGGCTAAAACAAGCTGTTAACTTTGAAAACTACAATTTAATGACATCACAAAGTGGACCAGAGCATGTTCAGCTTTGAAGATGCAGAGAGCAGGATTATTCAGACATTTGTGATGAAAACAAATCACATCTCCGAGTATGTTTTACTGAGACACCAAGATTATGACAGGACTAAAAAAAATGAAAACAAGTCAGCTTTGTGTAATATGGGACCTTTAACGTTCTTAGTCTTAGTACTTAAAAACGAAGTTGTAATTCTAAAACTATTGGAAACATTTAAGAACCACTTTCAACAAGTAATAAATGTGCAAAAGTAGCAAAAACAGCAGAAACGTTTAGTAAGTATCTTGTTGTAGTAAAAGAAAGCCCTGCGGTTGAGTCCTTCTTTACCTTTTCGCGCTGTATTTCACACAAACCGGCTCGTTTTTTCCAATACTTAAACTCGCTCCGAGGTTGTCTAAAAGTCCGAACGTGCGTCAGCGAAAGTACAGCTGATTTTCACCTGTAAAAGTTATAAAAATCCACATAAATCCATCATATTTCCTGCTACACGTGTTTACCTAACGGTTTACCCACAGTGCCTCGCGCGCTCAGGCGGTACGGAGAGCGCAGAGGGACAAACCAAAGCGCGAAAGGCAAAACACACATCATGGCAGAGGACAGCGGGGCGAATCAGAGCTAAACCGAGTCGAACCGAGCTAAACGAACCCGGACCATGAGCTGCGGAGCGGGGCAGAGGTTCCTGAGGGCTCCGCGGAGGTTGTGGAGCTTCTACCGGGGGACAGAGCAGAGACACACCGGGACAGACACCGGGAGGACAGGTGACACTAGCTAACTCTTAAACAATAACATTATAAAAAAGCATATTTGTTCTTCAGAGGCTGGTGTTTCCAAAGTCTGACCATACAAGCATGAAGTTTGAAACACTTTTTACATTTTATCTGAATAATTCTCTTCTTTAAATCAGTCCAAACTTACATTTTACATTTCATAATACGAGGTTAAGCTACATTTATTGTCCCTGTAGTGAAATATTCTGCATTTGACCTTCTCTGGAGCAGAACAGCACAACTTAGGGTCTTCAGGTCTTCTGACTATTTGGTCAGGATGATTTAACGCTTTAGGCACCAGAGTTTTTTTTTTTTTGAAATACACATATGTAAATATAAAGTCTTAAATGAGACCTATTGTGTAAAATCTACTTTTTAACCCTGTTTTAGCAGTGTCTCTCATCATTAGTTCACCCAAAGTTGTATTTGGATGGATTCATGCATGTTTGAGTAATCTTGTATTGTCCTGAAGCTGAAGCTCCAGTGCTCAGAAAATCCCCGTCTTCACTTACCACTTATCCCCGCCCACTTGTCTGTATTTTTTTGCAATTACTCAAAAACTAGGATTGCGACTTGTAAGGTAATGTTTATTAAGGACAATGTACAATTTCATTAAGCACAAAGGCAGAGATGCTTGTACCAGATTGTAGCTTACAGCTCATTTCCATCTGTAGTCCTGGGGAGGGGAGGCACATTGGACATGTTTTTAGTTGTAGAAGGAAACCGGAGTACCCGGAGGAAACCTACGCAGACACGGGGAGAACATGCAAACTCCACATAGAAAAGCCCCGGGCGGCCCGGGAGTCGAACCTAGGACCTTCTTGCTATGAGGCCAGAGCGCTAACCGCTGCGCCACCGTGTGACAGACTAAAACATATAAGGTCCAAAACTGCCATGTAGCCACTTTCCAAAAAAAAAAAGGTCATTTTAAAATCTGTGGCTTACAGACCCTTTTCATGTCGCGTCACGATGACGTCACAGCTCTAACTGGAGGCAAACAAATGAGAGCTCTTGTGGTTAAAATGTTGTTTCGTTGTGAAGTGTGACTAGGACCTTTGTGTCTAATGTTAGCCTGACCTTACCCAGTTGTGCAAAAACTCAGACAAAATGCTTCCATCCGTCAGAAGTAATTCACCAAAGCTTGAGTCAGGTCCCACAGAGTAAGTCACGATATGTATCCTGACAGTGTCGACCAGATTCAGATGTGTTTAAAAATCCCTCCAAAAACGAGCTACTTTACACTGGTTTAAATGGACACAACGTTGTCTTCTGCCTCCGGCCACCAGAATTTGACGCAACGTTTACTGAGTAGCAAGGGGTCTATTAAAGTGAAGAGGCGGTGCTTATCAGTTCTGCTGTTTTGTACAGGAAGTCCATGAACCTGCTTCTTTTTCTAAGTCGCTTTAACAAATTTTTGTGTTTTACAATGAACAAAAAGTGAATTATTGATGTACTTATGCCATAGTTTCTTCCTTAATATGCGTAAAAATCACAGTAGGTCAGTTTTAAAACGTTCACCTGGAGAATTCAAACTGATATTTCTCTTTATTACCTTATTAAACCACTGGGACAGAGTTGAGTTTGGTATTTTTCAAGCTTCCGAAACGTATCAGAAACAGGAAATCTGAAGTCTGAAGACAGAATTTACTTAGAGGGTTTGTATGGGTTGTTGAGGAAAATAGAAACCTGGAAGAAACCTACCCAGACACAGGGAGAGCATGCAAACTCCACATGGGATTTGCATTTGGATCAAGACTCTTCTCTCATAAACTTGTAGCTCTGCATGGATTCTGTGTGTTTGTGTTGATGTGAATGGTTGGTTTTCAGTGTAACACATTAACTAAAAATCCACAAACATGACGTTAAACAGCTCAGCCGTCTTAACATAAACACAAACTGCAGACTCTAACACAGTTTTATCTTTCAGGCTGCACCAGAGGCGTCTCCGTTTGGTCCCAGTCCTGCCCCTGGACCTGTCTCAGACCCTGGACCTCGATCAGGACCTCCCTCAGACCCTGGACCTCCCTCAGGACCTCCCTCAGACCCTGGACCTCGATCAGGACCTCAGTCAGACCCCAGACCTCCTCAGGACCTCCGTCAGACCCCAGACCTCAGTCAGACCCAGCTCGTCTCAGTCTGGAGGTCTGAACGTGTTTGATCGTCAGATGAAGCGCAGACAGAGGCAGTGGGCGGCGGCTCAGAGCGACGCAGCTCAGTACGACTACATCAGAGAAGAGGTAAGAACTCAAACGATCTAAACTACTCAACAGAGGTGGGAGTAAGTCACAAGTAAGTCCAAGTCAGCGGGTCGTCAGGGTCCAGGAAGTCAAGTCAAGTCATGGCAACAGCTCATCTCTGTGACAATCTGCTTTTTTAATAAAATTGCCATATTGTGATTTCCTTTTTCTCTATTTGCTGCATCTGCGTCTGTTCAAATACAGACTACTTTTTCCAAATTATTACTCTTAGTCTCAGAGTGGCCAAATCCAAGTCTTTTTAGCGGCTTTGGGCTTCTTTTTTTAAAGTTCTTTTTGGACTGTGCTTTTAAGTAATAAAAAGAATGAATCTGAGCAATTTTTCAGTTTTGATTTGTTAAAATACAGTATATCAATTTATAAAACTTAAATATGGATTTTTAGCAAATTTTCATGTCTGAAAGTCCACACTGCTGTGATGATGTGTGTGCGCTGGATAAACCGGGAGACAGAGAGCAGGGAGCCACGTGTGACCACACTTTATGAACTTTATGTCCAATCATTCTATATCTTCAGATTCTTTCTGAATAAAACTATGTGATTCATGCGCTCCCGTGCACGTATGCACGGCCTCTCAATGACAACACGTGAGCTTCATTTCCCACAAAAGTAGATTAAAGTTATTATATTAGTTGGAAATATGAATAATGTGCATATGACTGAAATACTTTGTCTGCACTCTTTATTTCTTTACTTCTTTTAGAGTAAATTTTATGCTGATTATTTATATTTTTTAATAATGTTGTATTGTAATTTTGATGCATTTTCTTGCCTTGTAAAGCACTTTGAATTGCTTTGTGTATGAATTGTGCTATACAAATAAATTAAGCAAATAAAGCTCCAGAGCTGGCTGTCCCACCCGCAAAATCCCACGTCAAGTCTTCTTTTCATTCATTCCAAAGTTGACACAGGAAACCCGGCACGTAATCTCCCACGTACTTTTGACTTTTTTACGTATACAGGCTTTATAAATGAGACCCCTGGAGTCTGGTTAGCTCCACGCAGAGAACGCCTAAACTGTAGTCTATGTTTGTCAAGTCAAACACAAGTCACGTCAAGTCTTTGGGGATCATAGGGCAAGTAAGTCACAAGTCATAAAATGTGACTTGAGTCTCCCACCTCTACTCCTCAAGACTCAATATCTTCTGTTGTTTTAAACGAATGAGACTCCAGTGAAAATACATGAAATGATTCTGTTTTTCGCAGGTCGGCAGTCGAGTGGCAGATCGAGTCTACGACGTGGCGCGGTCAGTTTGTTGATTAAAACTCACACGTTACACCTGCTGACCCAAACTCACACAACTGACTTCACCTTCAGACTGTCAGTGTGACATTTAAACTGTGTGTGTGTCCCTCAGGTCGTTCCCATTGGCTCTGGATCTGGGCTGTGGGCGGAGCTTCATCGCGGAGCATCTGACCAAAGTGAGTCCAGATCAAACTCACGATAAGTCTGGATTTAAAGAGTCTGGTTTGACTGACCCGGGTTTGTTTTTCCAGGACGTGGTGGAGCAGTTTTACCTGACGGACATTTCTCCAAACTGTCTGGTGAGGAAACGGGTCTAAAGCAGGACTAAAACAGGGCTGAACCAGGTCTAAACCAGGACTAAACCAGGTCTAAAACAGGGCTAAAACAGGACTAAAAGAGGTCTAAAACAGGTCTAAAACAGGACTTAAACAGGACTAAACCAGGACTAAAGCTGGACTAAACCAGGTCTAAGACAAAAGACTAAAGCCAGACTAAAACAAGGACTAAATCTGTTTACTGGTAACTCTTTATCTTCATTTAAACAAATTCAGGACAAATATAATCTCCCTAATAGTCATTTTTACCTCCAAGTACGAGATTACATTTATAAGAAGACCACACTGATTTCCAATTTCACATTTTCCCCGTCAGAGAAACTGATTCTTTAAAGTCCCAATAAAAACATTATCACTTCATTTTACAATGTACTTAATGAGACATAATGAGAGATAATAATGTTTGGTTTTGCCCCAAAATTCAATCATACTGGATAGATGTTCTGAAGGATTTGGAAAGAATATTCAGAATTACATTATCTCTCGATCCGGTCTCTTTGCTCCTGGGCTACAGGAACACAAATATTGGGTCAGTCTTTAGGAACAGACTATTTAACATACTGACATTTGCTGCTCGTAAAAACATATTTCTTTTATGGATCAGTGGAATATCTAACTTGTCGTCTTCATTCTACAAAACTAATTTCATGGATGTTTGGACTCCGTACCTTCAATTTACTGATCGATCGGTAGCCTCAATATTGAACAATGCAGTTGTTGACTGATTGTATTTTTTTATTTTATTTTATTTTATATATATTTTTTATTTTACTATTATTATTATTAGGAGTGTGAATTGCCATGAATATGGTGATTCGATTCGTATCACGATACACACCTCACGATTCGATTAATCCCGATTAATCCCGATACTGACACAAACGATTATATATTGCTATTAATTGATAATTATTTCGTTTTTTATAGATCTATACTAACACAATAACAGCACACAAAACAAAATGTTATAAAATTATTCGTGTGCCAAGGGTTAACATTAGATTTTCTTCTTCAAGACACAGTGCTGCCCTCTACTGTCCTGGCTGAATATGCACATTTTGAACCACCATTGACATTGAATTCAGTTGAAATCAAGGATATAAAGCATCCTCATTAATATGCGTCATCATGACGTCATCAAAGAATCGATATCGGAATTTTAGTATCGATACGAGTATCGTAAGATTGGTATCGCGATATATCGCTGAATCGATATTTTTGGACACCCCCAATTATTATACATTTATTGATGTATTTTTTTATTAATATTATTTCACTATTTTTACTTTTTACTCTGCATCTCTAATTATTAAATAGGTCAATGTTCTGCTGAGCTGTCTGTTTAAAAGTGTTAAAAATTAAATAAACACATTTTGAAAAAAAAAAAAAAAAACAGGACTAAAACCATGACTAAAACAGTGTTAAACCAGGTCTAAACCAGGTCTAAGCCAGGACTAAACCAGGACTAAAACAATGTTAAACCAGGTCTAAACCAGGACTAAAACAGGACTAAACCAGGACTAAACCAGGACTAAACCAGGACTAAACCAGGACTAAAACAGGACTAAACCAGGACTAAAACAGGACTAAACCAGGTCTAAACCAGGACTAAAACAGGACTAAACCAGGACTAAACCAGGACTAAACCAGGACTAAAACAGGACTAAAACGGGACTAAAACAGGACTAAACCAGGACTAAACCAGGTCTAAACCATGTTTTTGTGTTGGTTACAGAAGCGGCTCAGACCCAGTGAAATCCCGGCTCGTTGTGTTTTGGCTGATGAAGAGTTTCTGCCGTTTAAAGACGACACTTTCGACCTGGTCGTGAGCAGCATGAGGTCCACAGCCTGGTCTTCTTCTGCTCTGCTCCACGTTTGTTCACTGGTTTTAATCTTTTGTGTTCTGTTTCAGTCTGCACTGGGTCAACGACCTGCCCGGAGCGCTCAGACAGGTCAGACTCTCAGACAATCACACCAGGGATCAGCACTAACCCTGCCCCTCATTTAAAGCCAGAGACAGCAAAAGTACTGAAGTCTAAAAAAACACACAAAGTCCTGCTGAAACTCCTTAATTTGAGTAAAAGTACAAAAGTAAACGTGTGTAAATGTACTTAAAAGTAAAAAGTAGAATCACATTCTCTAGTCTTGTTTAAAACTATAAAACTGACTGCTTATTTAATTTGTTTCAAGACATTTCTGACCTTTTTTTAAGAGATGTGAGCTTGAGTCACATTTGCATGAGGAGAGTAAAAATGTCTTACTTCATTATCAAATAATTCGACTTGAAATAAGAAGACATTTCTTGAAACAGGGCAGAAACCCTTCGAAACAAGTCCTATAATCTAAGTACATCAAGTAAAACCATCGGAACCAGAAAAAAATACCAAAAATAAAGATTTAAATTCTAGAAATGCATTTTTTTTTTGCAGTGCACGAAGTTGTGTTGTGTGTGTTGGAGCATGAGTTTGGCTTTACAGTGAATTTTTTTATATTTATTGTGACTTTTATCATGTGATAAATATGTAATTGTTAGAAATTTATAATCTTTTGTCCATTTTCAGTTGTTAATTTGTTCAAAAGGCTCTGATACACAACAGCAGCTCTGGAGTGTTTTAAAAAGAAAAAAAAAAGTTTTTAAAATGTAGGAGTAAAAAGTAAAAGAAGTAAAAAAATACTCAAGTAAAGTACAGACACTCAAGAAAACTACTCAAAGTTGGGGTAGCTAATTTTTTTTTTTAAATTGTAAATAATTTGTGTTTTCCACTGATAAATGCAGCTCTTTGTGACAAAATGAGACCTCTGAGTATTGAATTGAATAACAAAGAATTTTAGTTCGTTAGTTTAGCCAAAGAGCTACTTGGCTTTGCTTAAATGGTACGTAAAGTAAAGTTTGTTAAAGGTGGAGTAGGTGATTTTCACACTGCAAACATAACTTAGGTTTTAAATCTTTAAAGATTCTTTCATAAATTGTTCAACACATTTGTAATAATAATATGTATTAAGTTTTGGTTCCAAATTTGACCTAAAACCCTCTTTTCTTCTTATTTAAAGGTGCATTGCGTAAGTTAAAATGCTCAGTATTACGATATATCAAATTACCGTCCATTGGCACTTGCCTGGATGTGCGCCATGATGTTTTGTAAACTTACCGAGTTTGCCTCTGTAAGCGCACACAGGCTCATAAATGTGAGTGGTGCGGGTCGCATTTTCCCGCGCTAGTTCTCCTTCACTGGATTATCGTCATTATTTCTATTTATTTAGCAAAAGCTCTCGGTTTTATACAATGGACGACTGTTGTAAAGGCTGTTTAATGAAAAATAAAATAAATAATCATTGGTAAATACTGCCATCTAGCTTCCGAACCCCCGTAACACACGAAGAATTCAAAACAACTAGCCCACCGTAACAGCATGGCATGAAGCCGACTGCAGGACCGAGGAGCACTTGGACATGTTTTTGAGAAAGAGGAATTGTGCTGGAGATCAATAAGAGGTTCATCTGGCGATTATTTTCATTAGAAGGTAAGACTCTCAGGCCTGTCAAAGTACATCGCACATTTAGACACAGATTTAGTAGCTTAGCGCTTAGCTGTTTGTCTTGGTAAGGTTTATGTTTTATTAGAGTAATAAATTGCCATTGAGCATTTAGTTTATGACAAATGAGGCCTGTAAAAAGCTTGTTTACAATTTTCTCTCACGCTAAAACAAAGCTTTTCCTCAAACTCTCAATAATCTTTTCTTGTGTAACTTTTGGAGTTTGTAAACTGATCATTCAGTCAAAAAGAACATAAAATAGCAGCATCTACTTTTTCATACAAAAACCTTTGTCTTCTTAAGTCAGAAAACATTTAGCAGAAAATAACGAGGTGTCAAAAGAGTCTTTTCAGCCGTAAAATACGTCTTCAGCTGCTGATCGTAGGGAGGGTGCAGTGCCACAAAACGCCAAAGATGGCGCCCTTGTTCAAAACCTTTGCAACTTACGCCATGCTCCTTTAAAGTGAAACTGGAGAGGACTGCTCAACCTCAGCCAATCAGAACGCTGCATTTTGCAACTGATTACAATTTAAATTCTTTATAATTTGATTCAGAAAGTACTCTGGGGTCTCATTTTTACACAGATAGCTACATTTATCATAGACGTTTTAGTGGAAAACACAAAGTTTACTTATTTACAACAAGTCAGCTACCTCACCTTTAAGTGCAGTACTTAAACATCTCTTTTTAAAGCACTGACACATGTTTTTAAACCTTCATTATCTTGCATATTTAAGGAGATTTATGTCCTATTCACACCACATATTACTTCCCTGTGAAGCTCATGTAATCTGTAATAATTCTGTTTATCGCGTGAGCTTCTGGTTCAGTCTGAAGGATCCATGTTTGTAAAAATGTCTGTTATGATGCATCAGATTCGCGTCAGACCTCTGTTTGTCTGTCCTGGATCCTGGGAGGGCATCTGACCGTGTCCCGTCTTGTTCA
The DNA here is from genome assembly GCA_038363315.1 of Mugilogobius chulae. Taxonomy (NCBI): domain Eukaryota; kingdom Metazoa; phylum Chordata; class Actinopteri; order Gobiiformes; family Gobiidae; genus Mugilogobius; species Mugilogobius chulae. The sequence continues at coordinate 38,019,667 of CM076398.1, forward strand.
GGTGTGGCGCGTGCTGAAGCCGGACGGGGCCTTCATCGCGGCGCTCCCTGGTGGCGACTCCCTGTACGAGCTGCGCTGTTCTCTGCAGTTGGCCCAGACGGAGCGAGAAGGAGGCTTTTCTCCTCATGTGTCACCGTTTACAGCCGTGACCGACCTGGGACAGCTGCTGGGACGCACCGGCTTCACGCTGCTCACTGTGGTACTGAGCCGGACTGAGCCAGGACTGAACCAGGACTGAACCGAGACTGAGCCAGGACTGGACCAGGACTGAGCCAGGGCTGTACCAGGACTAAAGCTGGACTAGAACAGGACTAAAAAGAGGACTAAACACAGAAGAAAAGCAGAATTAAAACAAGACTAAAATCAGGACTAAAGCTGGACTAGAGCTGGACTAGAGCAGGACTAGAGCAGGACTAGAACAGGACTAGAACAGGACTAGAGCTGGACTAGAGCTGGACTAGAGCTGGACTAAAATAGAACTAAAAAGAGAACTAAACACAGAAAAAAAGCAGAATTAAAACAAGACTAAAACCAGGACTAAAACCAGGACTAGAGCTGGACTAGAGCAGGACTAGAGCAGGACTAGAACAGGACTAGAACAGGACTAAAGCTGGACTAGAGCTGGACTAGAACAGGACTAAAGCTGGACTAGAACAGGACTAAAGCTGGACTAGAACAGGACTAGAGCTGGACTAAAATAGAACTAAAAAGAGGACTAAACACAGAAGTAAAGCAGAATTAAAACAAGACTAAAACCAGGACTAGAGCTGGACTAGAGCTGGACTAAACCAGGACTAGAGCTGGACTAGAACAGGACTAAAGCTGGACTAGAGCTGGACTAAAGCTGGACTAGAACAGGACTAGAACAGGACTAGAGCTGGACTAAAGCTGGACTAGAGCTAAAGCTGGACTAGAACAGGACTAAAGCAGGACTAGAACAGGACTAGAGCTGGACTAAAACAGGACTAGAGCTGGACTAAAGCAGGACTAAAACAGGACTAAAACAGGACTAAAGCTGGACTAAAACAGGACTAAAACAGGACTAAAACAGGACTAAAACAGGACTAAAGCAGGACTAGAACAGGTTGTTTTGTGTTCTGTGCAGGACACTGATGAGCTGCAGGTTCATTATCCTGGAATCATGGAGCTGCTGAGCGACTTACAAGGTACAAACTCACTCACACACCTGTCTCTGAGGTTTAAACCTATGACCTCCTGGTTCTCGTGCAGATTGTCTGAAATGAGACAAATATTCGGTTGGAATAAGTCTGAGCAGTGTTGGGCCGTGCATTTGTTGCCTAGGCCTTCAGTGGTGCTCCTTTTAAATATATTCACTTGTCAATAACCAGCTGATGGCTATTAAACTATTCTATTACGCAGACACGTGATAAAGAGCAAAGCATCATTACTTCTGTAGCCAGATTAAACGCATTTACACACACATCCAAAAATATTTACTCACCAATAGTCTGACTTACTTGTACACCAAAAACACAAATGATATTGTCCAGAATCTTGCCGTGGAGCTGGTTGTAGTGTGCGTGGATCTTGCGCTGGACGCCGTCTGGTCCCCGGGGCTCAGGCGACGCTTCCAGTGGCCTCGTAGATTTTCCTCAGATGGGCTCCTCTCTCACACAGCTATGTTTCCCTCCGCACTGCACCTCCGCCAAAAGTTTTGGAAAGCACCTTTGCTTGTAAGTGCTTTTTTGTCACATTTTTGTAATTTTTCGTCAAAATTAAACAAAACAAAAAAGCGACGAGAAAGCGACGTAAAAGCAACAAAAACGTGACTGAAACGCAGACACAAATTTGTATGAGACTTTTCTGACATAAACATAATTTATATCCATTTGTTACTGATCTGTGAGATTATTTGTTGTTAATCAATCAGATTAGACCCGGTCTGGACTTGGTCTTAGGCTTGTCTGTGTTTCAGGGATGGGAGAGAGTAACTGTGCCTGGAACAGAAGATCTCTGCTGCACCGAGACACCATCCTGGCAGCAGGCGCCGTCTACCGAGGCAAGTCCAGGTTTAGACCTGGTTTAGGCCTGGTTTAGACCTGGTTTAGACCTGCTTTAGACCTGGTTTAGTCCTGGTCCTGGTTCAGACCTGTTTTAGTCCTGGTTTAGACCTGCTTTAGTCCAGCTTTTGTCCTGCTTTACCTGTTTTAGTTCTGTTTTAATCCTGGTCCTGGTTTAGTCCTGGTTTAGACCTGGTTTAGACCTGGTCCTGGTTTAGACCTGCTTTAGTCCTGGTTTTAGTCCTGGTCCTGGTTTAGACCGCGTGTTCTTCTGTTTCAGAGATGTACGGAAACCCGGATGGCTCTATCCCTGCGACCTTTGACCTCTTGTACATGATCGGATGGAAACCTCACGACTCTCAGGTCAGTCCTGGTTTAGCCCTAGTTTAGTCCTGGTTTTAGTCCTGGTTTAGACCTGTTTTAATCCTGGTTTTAGTCCTGGTTTAGTCCTGGTTCAGACCTGACTTTGTCCCTGTTTTAGTCCTGTTTTAGTCCTGTTCTAGTCCTAGTTTAGTCCTGGTTTTAGTCCTGGTTTAGACCTGTTTTAATCCTGGTTTTAGTCCTGGTTTAGTCCTGGTTCAGACCTGACTTCGTCCCTGTTTTAGTCCTGTTTTAGACCTGTTTTAGTCCTGTTCTGGTCCTGGTTCAGACCTGTTTTAGTCCTGTTTTAGTCCTGGTTTTAGTCCTGACTTTGTCCCTGTTTTTAGGCCAAACCTGCCAAACGAGGATCTGCTACAGTTTCTTTTGGAGATTTGTCCAAGATCAGCTCCACCACAGAGACCAGGTAGAACCAGGTCCTGGTCCGGGTCCAGGTCTGGGTCTGGAGTCTGGACTAAAGTCTACAACCAATGCTCTCTTTTGTAAATCCAGTCTGTGTCTGTTTAAAACTATTTAAACTTTTATACTAAAAATAAATGAGTTAAAAACACAAATCTTCATCAGTGTCGTCACAGTTTAAATGTTTTATGATTCACTTTTCTGTGACAACATTTTCTGTGTCTCATAGACTTTGAACATTTGTTTTTATTCACTGGATCTGACGGTTTTTATTGAGACTGAATAAAACAGGACAGTTCACTCTCAGACTTCACACTGACCAGCTTTGGAAAACAGATTCAGATTCAGACTCAGGTGAGTACAAATCAAAAATATACATGTAATACACTTATTTTCATGTTATTTCTGTGCTACACTTCAAAATGCAGCTTTCAATGGTTGTTAAACTCTTTGTGACAGGTTTCAAAGTATCAGTGTCTTTCAAACTCACAAATAAAAATAACCCTAAAAAGAAAGATACTTATATGCATACAGTATATGTTTCTATTTATTTGTGAATTTATTTATTTAACAGGGGCAGTGCACAAAAAGACTGACCTACACAAACATAATAAAATAAACTTAATATGTGCAAGAAGTGAGTGTGTTAATACCAGGGCTGCAGTTCTTTAGGCACTTGGTTGATCGAGTCTTAGTCGACCAAAATATTTATTAGACGCTTAATATTTTCATTTTTACACTAACAGGTAATAACGTGATACAAAAAAAAAAAGCAAGGAAAACGTGATAATATCAAGTAATTACCTGATAGTATCACGTTATATACCATTTATAAATAGACCATTTTTATTACCTGGTCATTTTTATTTATTTTTTTTGTATCACGTTATTACCTGAAAGTTATCATTAAATTTCGTGAAACAACTGGGGGAAAAAAATAAGGTAGAGATTTGCATTAGCTACTGAGTTTCTGTACATTTTATTATTTATACTGAAATGTATCAGTGGTCTAATTAATATAGCTTTTTGACACAATATAAACACAATGCTTCCTATTTTCTTTCTGTATAAAAGACACAGAGAGAGGGCAGAGAAAGAGGAAATATAAAAGTCACGCCGTTTTCTTTTATTTCGATGCGATGCACAAAGATAAAAGAAGAGCCATGTAACAGTGACTAGACTGAAAAGTGATAACTGTGCACATTTTGACTCAGACAAAATACACCTTTGTGAGTTAAAGACACAGCTCATTCAGACTAAACTGTTCCATCTGTTAAATGTTAAGTTATGTCTGCACATTTGTGTTTTAGTCTGTTGTATCGATGCAGGAAGCTGCAGCGCGTTTCCTTTACTTTCGATTTTAAAACCCGTTTCGCTTCATGATTGACGTTTCCTCTCGTTTGAAGAGCTCGGTTGCTCTGATTGGTCAGTTGGCTCTAACCCCCGCCCCCTGCTCTGTGAACGCACGCAGCGAAAACACAAGTTTTGACCATACAGTCTATGGTTTTGACAGATCGAGTTGGGAACTTGCAGGCAAGTGAACTTGTTCAGAGCGGCTCCTGTTTGTCGACCCGGGGAGGAGACACTTATCCAGGGTAAGTTCAACATTATTTGTAGTACAGGACTCAGCAGGTGTACTCCTGGTTTAGACCTGGTTTAGACCTGGTTTGGACCTGGTTTAGACCTGGTTTGAACTCAGACCTGGTTTGGTACAGATTTACTTTAGGCCTGAGTTTATTTCCTGGTTCGTGGCCGTTATGTCATGAACAGGGTTGAGAAGAAGATGAAGCTACACAACTTTGCAGTTTATACTGCAAAAGAAAACCATTAGAACCGTAAATTGTGTTGATTTTTATGCCTCAACAAACCCATTTGTCTTTAAATTAAATGTGTTAAAATTACATGATCTTGTAGATCTAAACACAGCGGTAATAATGCGCATAATCACAAGATCCCTGACCGTCTCCAGGAGAGATTCAAACTCAGAGATACTTCATATAGTCTAAGACGAATTCTATTCTATTCTATTCTATTCTATTCTATTCTATTCTATTCTATTCTATATTTAGCTCTTAAAGGTATTAAATATTATACTTTTCATTATAACAGTGAGACACTTCATAAAACACAATGTGGGGTGGGAGTGGTAGAAACCAAAAAGACTTTTGAAAACACTGCACAGAGAAAATTAAACCTAAACATCTCATACAATATAGACAGCAATAAAAATCATCTTTTTGTTAGTTTTTACCTTGATATTTAAAACATGAATCAAAGAGAATGTTGAGCTCTCAGTGTATTTTTAAGTCTAGTTGTGTATATTGATAACGACATGGAACTCTCAAAAAGATTAATATGAGTGTTCCATAATTAGGTTCCATGATAGTTGATAGAAAGCTGCTCACGACTTCTCTTATATAAAGGTAAATGTTGCTTAGCAGCCTGTCTAGGCCGATAATGGTGGAACTGAAAATTGTAATTGATTGATTGATTGATTTTATTTCGAGTTTAGTGCCAAAGAAATGTTTACATTTACAGCACGACTCTGGAAAAGGAGCGGGCAGAAGGCTAGCTTATTTTAACCCAGCCTTATTCATTACATTTCTATAAAACGTGGTTGCACAAAAAGACAATCAAAAATGTACAAATATATATATACACAGTGCCTTGCAAAAGTATTCAACCCCCTTGAATTTTCTTACATTTTCTTTATTATGACCACAAAAATCAAACATATTTCACTGAAACTTTGTGTGAAAGACCAACACTAAGTTGCACACAATTGTGAAGTTGAAGGACAGTCATACATGATCTATTTTTTTTTTTTTTTTACAAATAAAAACCTGAAAAGTAGGCGTGCAAAATTATTGCACGCCTACACATTGGATTTAGACAATGCGTCAGGACCAATGGATTTTAAGCGGAAAGAAACAGAACAGCGGACTTTTAACGCGGATCTGCAAAGCCCTGTGATGTGGATACGAACAGCTGAATTAATTTCCGTCAGACAGATGTATTTTAAGCCTCACCTGGACAGTGGACCTCGTCAGACTTTGTCAGACATTCACGGTGAGTAAAAAGCTTGTTTGCGAGGGTTATTTAAACGTCAACATGCTCTGGAGTCTGGACGTTTCTCCAAGTGAGGATTTGACTCTTTCCGTTTAGTTTACCTGTACAATGATGAAGTTCAGGCTGGAGCATTGTGTAGTTATGTGTTTATGACTGAGTCGAACGTGGCTGCCCCGTCTCCACAAAACAACGTAGATCTACTTGTAGTGGAACTCTTGTCCATCTTTCTTTCTGTTTTATAACTTTAAAAATATGTTTTAGATTAGAATAGGTTCGCAACAGCGCCACCCGAGGAGATGGCCCCGGGACCAGACAACCAAGTTTAGTTTTAACTCAAAGGCTGCGCAAATTGTTGAATAGGATCTAAGGCGAATATTTTAGTGGTCAGCTTTGGCACGGAGCCAAGAATGGAAGGCAGGACAACAAGCGACTTACCCCAAGTAAGGAGTCCCGAACTCACGGCGCGAGCCGAACCGCTGCGCCCAGGCACTCAAGCGTGCTCCAAAGAGAGAAGCCAGCGGTCACCAAACGCTGCAACCACCGCACCAAGAAGAAACGTATGTTCGTGCGCGCAGGACACGCAGGACTTTATGGGACATGCTCAGTGCCACCCACCAATCACCTCTAAGGTAAGGTGCACACCGACATGCCACATTCTGTTAAACAGAACGTGCTTGACATGAGGCTTATTAGACTGACGTTCACGTCACTTGAAGCCAAAGCATGATACGAGCGTTTGAACATGGGTTTAGACCCGACCCACCCGAACCCGACCCACTTCTTTTAATTGTGCTATTCGACCCGCCCGAACCCGCGGGTCCCGCGGTTTACGGGTTGACCCGCGCATCACTAACGGGCACTACTGTTGCCTTCACCTTCCAAGCCTTCTCCAGCTCTTCTCTGAACCCTTGGTCAGAGGTGGTTCTGGCCTGCATGACTCCCTGGGCAAACAAGCTTTGATGCAGCAAAAATGTAGAAATGTATCATAACAGATTGATAGGGATAAATAAAATGTGTTTTCAGACCATTTTGCCTTACCTATCAATTAACCTGGTCGTGACCCCACTCCTACGCAGCAACAGCTAGGAAATTGTCCCCCGTTTTTTATTTGGTTTAATCCACTGACCAAGACGGCACACGGCACTAGGCTGGGTACCGTTTGATTTTTTTCGATACCAGTACTTTAACAGTACTTGCTTTTCGGGACCGGTTCTTTAACGGTTCTTTTTTCGGTTCTTGCTTCTTTTCAAATATTAATTATAGGCCCAAAATTATTTTTTCAGCCTTTCAACAATGTTACATTTGTCAAACTACACACATATAGTCTGTTCAGTTATGACTCAAAACAAAGCGCATGCAAATGAATCAGCTGTTCCTCACGTGTACTGCCACATGGGGGGAGTAAAGTTTCACTTTCACTTTCTCGCCACACACACTGGAACAAAGGAGCAACACAAAAACTGCTTTTTAAACATTAAAACTTCTATCTCTCTCTTTACGTGGAGACAAAAGGAGAAATGAAGAAGGCTGGATTACATATAATATTTCTTACTCTGACTTATTTGGCTGCAGCACAGACGCCACAGCGGTACATTTGGGATTATGCTTTCAACTACAGCGATGAGGAGGAGGATATTACGGCAGTTTGGATTATTTTACGTGTTTGGCAACTTTCTTCTGCGTAAACTACAGACTTTTATTTGATCACAAAGATTTATGGAGCTCAACACCCAGATTTTAGACGGAAAGGCTCGCACTGAAGACTGTTTTAAGTGAATATGGACCTGTTGTTTCTTCGTTTCTTCTATTTAAAAAGGTAAGCGGACACTGCGGTTTGTTTGTGACACTTGCAGTGGCAGGGCACTGTCTGTTTGGGATAAATGAGACGTACTTGTCTCGCTAGCTGTCTTAAGGTCACGCGGTTTGTTTGGGAGAACGTAAAGTGAATTGCCGTGACATAGTGTGCATTTGGCAGTTAGGTTACGTGTTTTTTGCTTTTTGTGGAGCACAGTTCATGTCAGGGAGCGCGCGTGTTGCATGTTTGTTGATTCTGTTTTCTGCTTGATGATGCGGAGATTTAAGGCCAAGGAACCGAAAAATGGCACCGAAAGTGCGTCATGTTTTCGGTTCCAGTATTTCCCGAACGTTTTCGGTCGGTTCCAAGTAGGAACCGTTTTTCGGTGCCCAGCCCTACACGGCACAGAACTGTTTGTGAAGGGACGCGGCCGCCAGTAGAGGGTGCTGTTTATCCTGGTATAGCTTGACCTGTTAACTGTACATTAGCTTGCATGCTCCTGCGGTGCTGATGAAGGACATTTGAATTTGGTGCTGACTTTTTCTTGGCAAATGCCGCCCCTTGGCAAATGCCGGCCTGGGCCGCTGCCCACCTCGCTCACCCCAAAAACCGCCACTGCCCTTGGTATTTCTCTAGTTTCTTGTGCTCCTTTCTCCTGATGTTGCCACATCCACCACCACGGCTTTCCTCTGCTCTTTATCCACCACCACAATGTCTGGTTGGTTCGCCATTCCCATTCTGTCTGTCTGTATCTGGAAGTCCCACAGGATCTGGCTCGGTCATTCTCTGCCACCTTCGGGGTGTTTCCCACTTAGACCTTGGGGTTTCCAGTCCGTACTCCGCACAGATGTTCCTGTATACTATGCCAGCCACCTGCGTTCCATATACGCTTTCCCTGCCAGCGTCTTACACCCTGCAGTTATGTGCTGGACTGTCTCAGGGGCCTCTTTGCACAACCTACACCTTGGGTCTTGTCTGGTGTGGTAGATCTGGGCCTCTATGGCTCTGGTGCTCAAGGCCTGCTCCTGTGCAGCCAGGATGAGCGCCTCTGTGCTGTCCTTCAGTCCAGCCCTTTCAAGTCATTGGTAGCATTTCTTGAGATCAGCCACTTCAGTTATGTTCCGATGGTACATCCCATGTAGGGGCTTGTCCTCCCATGATGGTCCCTCCTCCAGCACCTCATCTGTTCCCCACTGTCTGAGACATTCACTGAGCATGTCATCTGTTGGGGCCTTGTCCTTGATGTACTTATGGATCTTGGATGTTTTACTAATCCTCGACCTTCCTTATGGCTAGTGTACAGTCTCAGGTGCTGGATTTGGGGTGGAACCTTCCATGCATGGTGAGGAGCTTTCGTGTCTTAACATCTGTGGTCTGTATCTCTTCCTTTGGCCACCTTATTATTCCTGCAGGGTATCTGATCACTGGCAGGGCGTAGCTGTTTATTGCCCGGGACTTGTTCTTGCCATTGAGCTGACTTCTTAGGACTTGCCTTACTCGTTGGAGGTATTTGGCTGTTGCTGCTTTCCTTGTTGCCTGTTCAAGGTTGCCATTTGCCTCTGGTATCCCAAGGTACTTGTAACTGTCCTCAATGTCTGCTATTGTTCCGTCTGGGAGTGAGACCCCTTCTGTGTGGATTACCTTCCCTCTCTTTGTCACCATCCTACTACATTTCTCAAGCCCGAATGACATCCCAATGTCAGTGCTGTAGATCCTGGTGGTGTGGATCAGTGAGTAGATGTCTTACTCGCTCTTAGCATACAGCTTGATATCATCCATGTAGAGGAGGTGACTTATGGTGGCCCCGTTTCTGAGTCGGTATCCATAGCCAGTCTTGTTGATTATTTGGCTGAGGGGGTTCAGACCTCTGCAGAACAGCAGTGGGGACAGTGCATCTCCTTGGTATATGCCACATTTGATGGACACTTAGGCGAGTGGCTTCCCATTGGCTACAAGTGTGGTTTTCCACAACCTCATCGAGTTTGCAATGAAGGCCCTCAGAGTTCTGTTGATGTTGTACAGCTCCAAGCATTCAGTGATCCATGTGTGTGGCATTGAGTCATAGGCTTTCTTGTAATCAATCCAGGCTGTGCACAGGTTGGTGTGTCAGGTTCTACAGTCTTGGGCGACTGTTCTGTCAACCAGGAGTTGGTGTTTGGTTCCTCTGGTATCTTAATCAATTTTGTGCGTCGCTCATGTATTGACCCATGTGCCCGCTTATCTTAGCCACAATGACGTCTGACATGAGCTTCCATGTTGTGGAGAGACAGGTTATTGGCCGATAGTTGGATGGGACTGTACCCTTTGAGGGATCCTTCAGTATCAGGATCGTTCGCCCTTCGGTTATGCACACAAATTCATGTCCAAATAGACATTGTGCACGAGAAAATGCTAATTTTCGGGTTTTTGACCGGATGTAGGATGACTGACTTCCGCTTGCTATTGCGCTCCTCTTATTTCCACTGCAGTGATGAATAAAGTTAACGAAAATTAAAAGATCTACTTATTTTATAAACTGCAAAAAGTGGAAGAAATGTCCACTACTGTGTACCGCTGTGTACGGCTGGTGGGAGATTTAACAAGAAGCGTAGTTTTCACTGGTTATATCCTGACCTGCACACTTGCTGTAGCTCGCACGTCTTGGCTCTTTAAAGGCTTTACCATAACATTTAGGATTACTGCATAACACTGACGTGGAGCAGCGAAAGGAGAGCGTAGTGGTTTGAGCAGAACATATGAGTTTAACGAGAAACTTTTTTCTGTGCACTGCACAAAAAGAGCAAGGGGCGGCAAACATGTCCACTGTTGCAGCTTTAGTCCCGCTTTTCTAAAGTTTACAGCAGAGGTTGTGTCTCTAAGAGCCGAAACATGTCTGTAAATAAATACGTGTTTGTTTTCTTTTGTTTGTTTTTTTATCTCCAGGCACACGTTGGTCTTAATACGAAGTTAATCAGAATTCACTCTCCAGCAATTCATAAGCACACACACAAAAAAAACTATACATGGCCTAAAGAGTTTTCTATTATCCCGTGCAGCTAATAAACCGTTTGAAAGTGGAATATATAGCAATAACCCAATTGTGCACAGTTACACCAGCAAAAAACAAGTAGGCCTATGCTCACATTCCGTTTGTTAGAAAGATGAATATGACTCTGGGCTTTTTCAATGCGAATATCTGCTCATGTAAATGCAACAACAAACGGTTGAATCTTTTCTGGCGTTTGTCTCTTTCAGTCAAAGCTTTCATTCTCACAAAGTCTGCGTAAAAACAGCAAAACAGTGTAATTTCTTACCTGCGTGTTGCAGAGGAGACACACAAAGTAAATCTTCCAAAACGTCAAGAAAGTTGAAGCTCCACAGCAAATATTAATCCACAGTGAACGCGCAAGATAGCTGTCCAAAGTGTCTGCGCCCCGGTAAAAGCAGTTGTCCACCCTGTGTTTGTGTCCAGCTGTTGGCAATCTTCCTTTTTCCCCACGCGGTGTCCTCTCCGTGTTTCAGGGGATCCGCGCTGTCCTCTCCGTGTTTCAGGGATCCGCGCTGTCCTAGCTCCGTCCTCTCCGTGTTTCAGGGGATCCGCGCTGACCTAGCTCCGTCCTCTCCGTGTTTCAGGGGATCCGCGCTGACCTAGCTCCGTCCTCTCCGTGTTTCAGGGGATCCACGCTGTCCTCTCCGTGTTTCAGGGATCCGCACCGTCCTCTCCGTGTTTCAGGGGATCCGCGCTGACCTAGCTCCGTCCTCTCCGTGTTTCAGGGCATCCGCACCGTCCTCTCCGTGTTTCAGGGGATCCGCGCTGTCCTCTCCGTGTTTCAGGGGATCCGCGCTGACCTAGCTCCGTCCTCTCCGTGTTTCAGGGGATCCGCACCGTCCTCTCCGTGTTTCAGGGGATCCACGCTGTCCTCTCCGTGTTTCAGGGGATCCGCACCGTCCTCTCCGTGTTTCAGGGGATCCGCGCTGACCTAGCTCCGTCCTCTCCGTGTTTCAGGGCATCCGCACCGTCCTCTCCGTGTTTCAGGGGATCCGCGCTGTCCTCTCCGTGTTTCAGGGGATCCGCGCTGACCTAGCTCCGTCCTCTCCGTGTTTCAGGGGATCCGCACCGTCCTCTCCGTGTTTCAGGGATCCGCGCTGTCCTCTCCGTGTTTCAGGGGATCCGCGCTGTCCTCTCCGTGTTTCAGGGGATCCGCGCTGTCCTCTCGCGCTCTGGGTCCTCCTTTCGCACACATGCCGCCCCGCACTGACTGAATACAGCAAGAGTCTGGGCTTGGGCCGTAGCTGCCTCTCAGATAAACACAACAACATGTCTGAACAGATTCCCCGTCTCTCAGTCTCATGCACAGCTCTCATTGGTTGATCTGCCATGTGCTGTCTGTCACTGTTTATGGGTTTGTGTACAGCAGTGTGCATTTGTTGTGAAAGGGAATAGGGGGATATTTCGGTTAAATTAACACTAAATTGAACGAGAAAATGTGCGTTTTCCAAAAGTAACGTTAGTTCTATATCACAACATTTTCCATTTTCGCAAGTTGTCTGGGAAAATCTGATTTTCATACGACGTAATAAACAAGCCATCAAGCACACCGGAAACAAGGGACCCTGAGTCGCGGTAACAACCGGAACTAGCATATGCTAACATGCACAAGGTCTATTCATGCTAAAAACATGTCCATTAATGCCTCCCCTGACCCTTCCCCCAGGGCTCCCCTGCAAAAGAGATTCTGAATCTCAGTGGGATTTCCCTGGTTAAATAAAGGTCAATTAAATTAAATGTTTGAAACTCAGAATTGACTTTTACCGCTGGTTAACTGTGCTCAAGTCTTCTCTATAAAAGGCACCAGAATTAAGCCAAAAACACACGATTGTCTCAACCAGAGAAGGATGGAGCTATGGACGCTGTTGTATTGTGTCTCCAGGGTGTTTGTATGGAGACAAATCACCGTCACATGTATTAGCAAAAAAAATCTACATTTTGCAAATATAAAAATGTTTTGTAAAGAATAAATACAGTTTTGCAAAAAATAAATTCGTTTTGCAAAAATAAAATTTGTTTTGCAAAAAAAAAAATGGTTTTGCAAAAATAAATTTTGTTTTGCAAAAATAAATTTTGTTTTGTAAAGAAAAAATCTGTTTTGTAAAACAAAAAACAATGCTGCAACACAACTTGTCTTTATTCTTCTCATTAATTGATTTGTAACGCCCTCTTGTGGCTTTGCAAATCTTTTTTTCTTTGCGCTGCATTTTTTTTTGCATCTTGAGTTCTGTCGCAGTTTTGACATGGGGGCGGAGTCTGGTGATTGACAGTTTAAGGGGTGGAACAAGCAGGCCTCGGATCCATGCTGCGCATGCGCCAACCGGAAGTTTTGTTAAATGTCTTTTTAAAATATAGGAAAACCATTATTTCATAATGTAGTGTTTGATTTAATGTTCGTTATTGAAGTTATTGATTATAACACAACAATTTAGGAAAATACAGGCTATGTATAAGACTAAAAATGAATCAATATAAACGATATGATTTTATTAGCCTATGAATAATTGATTATCCGGTGTACTGGCATGCTGTTCCCACTGTTGCACATTTTAAGAGCACTTGTGGCACAGACAACTTTTCAGTGTAAATGTAGAATATGGCACGTTGTGTCCACAAACTGACGATTTGGCTCAGATAGCGCTCAGGATCAGGCGTAATGATCTCGCGCACCGGGCTGCCAGGTCACAGCCTGAGATAGCTCCAGAGATCTGGGGCTATGTTCTTCGTGAATCCTCGCATGGTCCCGTGTTTGTGATGCAGAGTGACATATCAGACTGGACACCCCTATCTCTGGCTACAGATCATACGCTGCCCACATCATCGCGGCTCAGTCTGGCACGGGGACTTATAACTCACCACCACGAATAGATCCGGAGGTCTGGCCGGGTAGTGTGTGCGCTTCGCATATCCTCCACTCCCGTACGCGTTTCTGATGCTGCCTGATACACTTCCATCTCCGTTTATGGAGGTCAAAGACAGACGCAGAGATATGTGCACTACAGACACAGCCAGCTCAATCTTCCTGTGGACACGCTAGTCTGGGCATTCCCCAACCGTAGGGTGAGTGACCTCTCCATGACACCACAGTCCGGCTGACCCAGAGCACACAGTAGGTTCAGAACATTTGGCAGAGGTGGTACTGTACTGGAGGTGAAATGTCCAGCAGAAGATCTGCCCGCTATAAGGTCGGTGTCCAGCAAAAGAGACGTACAGCTGCGCCCTGGAGAGCTCGCTTTCACCACTGGGTATGTGTGCGCTTCACCACTGTGAAGCGCACACATACCCAGACCTCCGGATCTATTCGTGGTGGTGAGTTATAAGTCCCCGTGCCAGACTGAGCCGCGATGATGTGGGCAGCGTATGATCTGTAGTCAGAGATAGGTGTCCAGTCTGATATGTCACTCTGCATCACAAACACGGGACCATGCGAGGATTCACGAAGAACATAGCCCCAGATCTCTGGAGCTATCTCAGGCTGTGACCTGGCAGCCCGGTGTGCGAGATCATTACGCCTGATCCTGAGCGCTATCTGAGCCAAATCGTCAGTTTGTGGACACAACGTGCCATATTCTACATTTACACTGAAAAGTTGTCTGTGCCACAAGTGCTCTTAAAATGTGCAACAGTGGGAACAGCATGCCAGTACACCGGATAATCAATTATTCATAGGCTAATAAAATCATACCGTTTATATTGATTCATCTTTAGTCTTATACATAGCCTGTATTTTCCTAAATTGTTGTGCTATAATCAATAACTTCAATAACGAACATTAAATCAAACACTACATTACGAAATAATGGTTTTCCTATATTTTAAAAAGACATTTAACAAAACTTCCGGTTGGCGCATGCGCAGCATGGATCCGAGGCCTGCTTGTTCCACCCCTTAAACTGTCAATCACCAGACTCCGCCCCCATGTCAAAACTGCGACAGAACTCAAGATGCAAAAAAAAAAATGCAGCGCAAAGAAAAAAAGATTTGCAAAGCCACAAGAGGGCATTACAAATCAATTAATGAGAAGAATAAAGACAAGTTGTGTTGCAGCATTGTTTTTTGTTTTACAAAACAGATTTTTTCTTTACAAAACAAAATTTAGTTTTGCAAAACCATTTTTTTTTTGCAAAACAAATTTTATTTTTGCAAAACGAATTTATTTTTTGCAAAACTGTATTTATTCTTTACAAAACATTTTTATATTTGCAAAATGTTGAATTTTTTTGCTAATACATGTGACGGTGATTTGTCTCCATATGTTTGGAGTCACCGCTCTACCATTAGTCGTCTTGTGGAGCGATACCAGGCCACTGGTTCCTCTAACGACCGCCTTCGTACTGGTGGCCCTCGTGTAACGACCGCTGCACAAGACCGCGCCAACTGGCTGGAAGAATGGATCAACTCAGACACTAATGTCGATCCATGAGGCTGAATAACCTCTGTCCAGGGCCAGCGGGGGTCAGTGAACTATTGACAGTCTGATGAAACTCTGTCACTTTTGGTTTGGGGGTTACTCTATTGTTTGGTTGTGTTATTGGTAGGGATGGGACGATTCACCCAAGTCACGATTCGATTTGATTTTTGTTAGTAGATATCTAAAACTGTCTTTGTTATTTAGATATCTAAAACAATATTATTTTTACATTTATTTTTGTACAGATATTAGTTTGTGAACTGGCAGCTCTAACATTTCTTGCTTCATTTTGAGAATGTGGGCTTCATTTGTGCTTTTATGTAAAAAGCAATGACTTTCCTAATTTTTCCAATAAGTCTGGAAATGTGTCTGATGGACACTGCATGTTTGGCAGACACATTAATAGTGGGTGCAAAACACCCAAGATTTGGCCCTAATCCTTATATTAACAGCATTAACCATGTTACTTTCTTACATTGTTACATTGTGACAGGGACAGTGTTATTTCTCCTAATTAACTTCCATTCATGTTTTACTTCTGTCAGTGCTTCTGAGAGGTTTGGACTTGTATGGGACTCATACATGCGTGTCTGCAACACTTTAGCCTACCTTTGTCAATGTAGTGGAACGTCATTGTAATAATCTCTTCGTAGCTCTGGAGGTCCACCCATCAGCTGTCAGCGCAATATATTCACGTGCAGTCTGGTCTTGCTCACGTTCACGCTTTGTTTCTTCATACATCGCGGGTATTACAGTGTTACTGAAGTGTTTTGGGCTCGGGGTTTTATAGCAAGGCTCGGCAGTGTTAAATATGTGCTTAAAGCCTGCGCGTTCAACAGCGCGGACAAGTCAGAAAGGCTGCATGTCATTAGCGATAAACTTCCCAATAGATAGTTTTCTTACCGCCTAGCATCATCCTTGGCACTAGGGCTGGGCGATATGGCAAAAAATGCATATCACAATTTTCTTGGAGCCAGATCACAATTTCAATTTTATCACGATTCCAGCCTGTCTTTTCAAATTGCCTTTGAGGTGAAAAAAATCATCCGCTTTTTCAAAAAGTTAATTCCAGCTGTCACTCACTACCAGCGTTGCCAGATTTTCAGAAAGAAACAAGTGTCTAAGCATTAAAAAAGCCCAAAACAAGCAACTCCAGCCATTCAGTAAAAAGTTAATAAAAGAACATTGTGTGTCGTCACAAAACAAGTGTCAGTGATTCTAGAATATTTTATTAGTGCTAAAAAATTCACTTTTATGTCATAAATTAATGTATCTTGGTGGGTCAAACCTTAAAAATGCCTAAAAATCAGCTATTCTATCACCTAAAAGCTCAGGAGCAAGTACCAAAATACAACTTGCAATTGTCAAAGTTCAACAGCGACTTTCCAAAAAAGAAACTTAAAGTTGCTATTGAAAAGCGGACTTGGCCATTCTAAAGCCGATCCATAAGATGAGTAGGTGGGAAAAACAGTCAATATTTTAACATTGTTGCATTAAATAGAGAAATGGGAAATCACAATATGACGATTTCATAAAAAAAGTGGATTGTTACAGGGACGAGCTCACGATTCGATTTTTATCACGATATTGTCCAGCCCTACTTGGCACTAAATCCAAAGTGTTCCCAAACACCGGAGCGATATGAAGTTGAATCTTTACTGCACTTGTGAGCAGTGCCGCTTCTCTTCCCACACACAACACCGCTCTCCTGCGCATGCGCTCACTCGTTCCCCTTGTACACAAAACGCCGCTGACGCTACACGTGCATTTTAGCGCATGCGCAAAATCGTTCGAACTATGCAACGATCGGATCGAAGGGGCAGGATCGAACGATTCGACTCTTTTTGCAGAATCGTTCCATCCCTAGTTATTGGACTGAAAATGTGTAAACGCCGCAAGAATAATTATAAAATAATTTTATAATAATTTTATAATTATTTTATAACGAGTGTTGCGGTTCTTTTTTCCTTGAGTGCATATTAAACAGTGTGATAAGTGGGCGGGGTTTCACAGTGTGATGTCACTCTGCAGGACTCTGGATGAGCATGGATCAGAGAGAGGACGAAGCCCTCCCACCACCAGCAGGGCCTCACTGGGAAGTGAATCTATTGGACGATTAATGAACTTTAAAAAAGAGCAAGACCAAAGGTTAGTCAGACTCACAAACATCTTCACTGACACTAAATGATTGAATTGAACTAATAGCTTGTTTGCAAAGATGAAACAATACAAATATAAATTTGGACAACATGGTGGCACAGTGGTTAGTGCTCTGGCTTCAAAGCAAGAAGGTCCTGGGATGGTGGGTCCTGGGCTGACACTAAAAACATGTCCGTTAATGCCTCTCGTCCCAGGACTCTCCTGAAAAACAGATTCTGAATCTCAGCGAGACTTTCCTGTTAAAGGCCAATACTTGTAATGTATTTTGGGTTTTTTTCTAATCAATGGTAGTGTCTGGTTTTAGGGAAAAAAAAGTTTTTCTACACTTCTTAATTTAACTGGTAATGGTAAACAGTCTATATTTATGTAGCACTTTTCCACCTTTCAAGGCACTCAAAGCTCTTTACAATCAAGGATCCACTCACCCAGTCAAGAGTTTAGATTCTGGACCTGAACCTGAACCTGAACCTGAACCCGGCCTGGTGTGTGTGTGTGAAGACGCAGAGCTGCGCTGAACACGTGCGCACCGCGGATGATTGACAGCTGCTCCAGAACACAGCGCAAAAACACAGTGGTGACAAAATGCGAGTGTTTGAAGTGGCCAATGTTAGAAGGGTTGATATATGTTTGATGCACTGAGGAGAAAGAGACAGAAAACTTGTGTTGTGTGTGTGAGGCAGACGGAGCAAGTAAAAGAGGAAGAAGAAAGAGAGAGCGTACAAAGAAAAAGAAAAAAGAGAGAGAGATGTGCGATAAGGAGGAAGCGCTTCTGGTTCCAAATCCAGAAACACTGTAAATATGTAAAGACATGAGACACATCTTAATGTGTATTTTGTGTAATTAAAATGCCACAGTTCAGTGAGTGAGCTTCAGGCTCAGACACAGAGAATGACTGGAGTTCCGGTCGGGTTTGTGCTTGAGTCGGGTCAGGCTGGATTATTTAGGCCTGATCTAACGCTGAGACTGTGTGGGTTAAGTGTCTTGCCCAAGGACACAAATACAGTCCAGTTCCAGCGGTCTCCCATCCAAGAACTAACCAGGCTGTCACTTGCTTAACTTCTGACATCTGATGGGATCAGGCTTCAACAAGTAGACATGGCCACACTATAAATGGAACTGTGCCAGAATACATTTGTGATGATCACAGATCTGGAACTTTTTAAATCCAGACTTAAAACACATTTATTCAGACTGGCTTTTAACACTGTAATGTCGTGACACGATTTGCTATTTTAGGTGTATTGTGTTTTATGCTCTGTTTTTATTGTTTTTGTATTTGGAAAGCACTTTGGTCACTTGAGTGTTGTAAAGGGCTTTATAAATAAAGGTTGATTGATTGATTGATTGATTGATTGATTGATTGATTGATACACGTTGTTACACATAAGTTGACTGTTGACTTTCAGTCATTACTGCAAAAAAAATAAAAAAAATAAAAATCAGCACTGACACTTTCAGGTCTCTTACATTGTAGGGAATGTTTATAAAAATACATTTAGGTGTGTAGTAAAAATGATTAACAGAATGAACGTAGACTTAGAGTGAAAAATCAAATAGTTGAAAGTTGTGTTTATCTGAGTTTGTGTTTTCTTCCGTCACAGGATTAAACAGAAACATGGTCCGTCTGAACCTGGGCCCAGCTGTGAGTCTCTCAGGAGTGACTGGTCTATGGGACATCCTCATAACTTTACAAAAGAGAAGTGAGTTTACACTGATGTGGATTGAAATAACATGATGAAAAGAACATAAAGGTTACATACTCTCTTTGACAGACTGTATGAGCCGGGTCCAGAGGTCAGAGGTCAGCTGGACTCCATATTTAAGGTCTGTCAGTCACTAAAGTTTGTAAATGTTCAGATGAAAGAGAACTTGTTTCCCACAGATCTGACTCTGACTGTGTTTGTGTCGTTTATAATGTGTCTGTTCAGCTTCTGGAGGACGACATCTTCACTTTTGTCCAGAAGGAGCTGAAGAAGCTCCAGAAGGTTCTGAGCACAGATTACCCAGAATGCTTAGAGCCTGTGGAGGATGAGGATGAAGAGCAGAGGAGCAGCAGTGAGGCTGTTCTGAAGATCACACTGAACTTCCTGAGGAGGATGAAGCAGAAGGATCTGGCTGAGCGTCTGAGGAGCAGTAGGACCATTTAACACATTTAACATTTTATCTTCTCTGAGACTCAGGGCTGTGTCTGTTGTCTTCATTCAGGGAGTTATTCTGGAGTTTGTCAGCGTAAACTGAAGTCTGAGCTGCAGCAGAAGTGTGAGTGTGTGTTTGAGGGCATCGCTAAAGCAGGAAACCCCACCCTTCTGAAGCAGATCTACACAGAGCTCTACATCACAGAGGGAGGCTCTTCAGAGGTCAACCAGGAACATGAGGTCAGACACATGGAAACAGCCTCCAGGAAACCAGCAGAGACACCCATCACGTGTGAAGAGCTCTTTAAAGGCCCAGCGGACACACATGGACCAATCAGAACAGTGCTGACAAAGGGAGTGGCCGGCATCGGGAAAACAGTGCTCACTCAGAAGTTCAGTCTGGACTGGGCTGAAGGCAAAGCCAACCAGGACATACAGCTGCTGCTCCCGTTCACTTTCAGAGCTCTCAATGTGATGAAGGACAGAAGCTTCAGCTTGGTCACACTTGTTCATCACTTCTTTAGTCAAACACAAGCAGAACTCTGCAGCTTTGAAGACCTCCAGGTGCTCTTCATCTTTGACGGTCTGGACGAGTGCAGACTTCCTCTGGACTTCACCAAAACCAAGGCCCTGACTGACCCCACAGAGTCTGTCTCAGTGGACGTGCTGCTGGTAAACCTCATCAGGGGGAGCCTGCTTCCCTCCGCTCGCCTCTGGATAACCACACGACCTGCAGCGGCCAATCAGATCCCTGCTGAGTGCGTCTCCATGGTGACAGAGGTCATAGGGTTCACAGATCCACAGAAAGAGCAATACTTCATGAAGAGGTTCAGAGACGAGGCCGACACAATCATCTCCCACATCAAGACGTCCAGAAGCCTCCACATCATGTGCCACATGCCAATCTTCTGCTGGATCGCTGCCACAGTCCTGGAGCATGTGTTGAAAAGCAGAGAGAGAGGAGAGCTGCCCAAGACCCTGACTCAGATGTACATCCACTTCCTGGTGGTTCAGGCCAAAGTCAAGAACGTCAAGTATGAAGAAGGATCTGGGACAGACTCACACTGGAGTCCAGAGACCAGGAAGATGGTGGAGTCTCTGGGAAAACTGGCCTTTGAGCAGCTGCAGAAAGGAAACCTGATCTTCTACGAGAGTGACCTGAGAGAGTGTGGGCTGGACGCTGCAGCGGCCTCAGTGTACTCCGGAGTGTTCACACAGGTCTTTAGAGAGGAGCCAGGCCTGTACCAGGACAAGGTCTACTGCTTCATCCATCTGAGTGTGCAGGAGTTTCTGGCTGCTCTTCACGTCCATCTGACCTTTGTCAACTCTGGGATCAACCTGCTGGAAGAGAAACAAACTACTTTATGGACAATCATCTTCAGCAGTAAATCAGCTCAGTTCTACCAGACAGCTGTGGACCAGGCCTTACTGAGTCCAAATGGACACCTGGACTTGTTCCTTCGCTTCCTCCTGGGTCTTTCACTGTCGACCAATCAGAGCCTTCTACAAGGTCTGCTGACACAGACAGGAAGTAGCTCCCAGACCAATCAGAAAACAGCTGAGTACATCAAACAGAAGCTGAGTGAGAATGTGTCTGCAGAGAGAAGCATCAACCTGCTTCACTGTCTGAATGAACTGAATGATCGTTCTCTGTTAGAGCAGATCCAACAGTCCCTGAGATCAGGACGTCTGTAGGGCTGGGCGATTAATCGCATTTGCAATTATATCGCGATATGACAAGATGCGATTATGTAATCGCAGAGACGTGCGATTATTGGCCACGTGAGTTTTGTTTTGGAAGTAATTGAAGCGCTGCGTGTAAGTGCGGCCGTGTGACTGCAGCGCCTCCGGTCTGCAGCTTCATGTTACGCTCCACCGACACCTCCGTTACTTGTGCTTCACTTTTCTCTCTGTAATTCGTGTGCTCATGAGATCAACGACATGTAATGACAATACCAGGCTCACCGGTGTAAAACTGTGCTCTTGTCAAAACTACAGCAAAGGATTTAGGCTTAAAGCGGCGGTGAACGAGGTGAGCCAGTAGCCCTCGCTGTACTCGTTCTTTCTCTCTTTTCTCCACTCTCTCCGCGAACTCTCTTCAATAGTGACACGAAACATAGACATAATAGTTGTTTCAGGTGAATGTCTATCGCTTCTCGTTGCCTTTTAGCGCGTATGTGCGTGTGCCTCTGACTTCAAAATTCCACCGCGTTACGAGTCCGCGCTGTAACATGAAGTAGTCCGCGGTGACGCGCTGCCAAACGAAGGATAAACTATTTAATTCCAAACACGGAGCACTCTGGTTCTCTGCGTGGACAGGGACAGGTAATCGTCCCGCCTTCTGTCCTGTCTGTGGAGCGGGGGATGAGCGAGCGAGGGGCAGAGACGGAGAGGGGGAGAAGGAGAAGCAGCAGCAGCAGCAGCAACCGAGAGACGTGTGCGTAAAGTTAAAGGGGAACACACTTAGTTTGGATATGAAAGCATATTTTACACTGAGTAGCTCTGGAATGAAATATAAGTTACAGATATCACTTATTTGAACTTAAATAAAAATAAACAGTGAATGAATTTGCACAAGTTCAGTATAACTGGTTCATGTCTGTAAAAAGCAGAGCTGGTTAGGCTATAGCCTATATAGTTTTATCCACCTTCACAATTAAACGAGTTAATTAATCTTGTTGATCTAATCAGTGTTGGGGGTAATGCATTGAAAAAGTAATTAGTTACTCATTACTTTTTGAAAATGTAATTAGTTACACTACTTAGTTATTACCTCAAGAGAGTAACTTAGTTTTGGATTACTTTGTGTGCATTATTGCAAACATCAATCAAAAATGGGATTTAAAATTGTATCATTGGCATTTAAACAAAGGCAAACAACAAAAGAGTTGCTTAGATTCAAATTCAGTAATAAAATCAATATTAAAAATGATTCTGTGCACTGTTCCAGCTGCAGATCTGTGTCTCTGTTGTTTTATCTCACACAATAAGTCACTTTTGTAGATTATTTATTTTTTTACTTAAAAGTGAATAAGAGTATTTTGGTAGTAACTGTAATTTAATTACAAGTCTTTTCACAGTAACTAAGTTACACTACTAGTTACTCAAACATGTAATTACAGTAACTAAGTTACACCCAACACTGGATCTAATTTAGCCAAAAATCATTTCACAGGTACATTTCTAGCAAAATGTAACAATTCTTATAATAATTTGTAGATTTTGTGTTACTTTTGCTCTTGTCTTTATGCTGTGGGAGAAAATCGCAAAAAAAATCGCAATCGCAATATTTCCTGGAAAAAATCGCAATTAGGATTTTTGGCTAAATCGCCCAGCCCTAGACGTCTGTTTGAAGGTGGACTGTCTCCTGCTCAGTGCTCAGCTCTGGCCTTCATCTTACTGTCATCAGAAGAAGATCTGGACCAGTTTGAGCTGAAGAAATACTGTGCTTCAGAGGAAGCTCTCCTGAGGCTGCTGCCAGTGGTCAAGGCCTCCAACAAAGCTCTGTGAGTAACCTTTGTTTAACAGACGATGGTTTGATTAAACTTCTACATAAACAGTGTTTTCTCTCCAGACTGAGCAGATGTAACCTGTCAGAGAGAAGCTGTGAAGCTCTGTCCTCAGTCCTCAGCTCCCAGTCCTCTAGTCTGAGAGTCCTGGACCTCAGTGACAATGAGCTGAAGGACTCAGGGCTGAAGATGTTGTGTGTTGGACTGAAGAGTCCTCACTGTAAACTGGAACAGCTCAGGTCAGAGGGTTTAAATGTGTTCATTATAACTGTATAATAGGGCTGGGCGATTTAGCCAAAAATCCTAATTGCGATTTTTTCCAGGAAATATTGCGATTGCGATTTTTTTTGCGATTTTCTCCCACAGCATAAAGACAAGAGCAAAAGTAACACAAAATCTACAAATTATTATAAGAATTGTTACATTTTGCTAGAAATGTACCTGTGAAATGATTTTTGGCTAAATTAGATCCAGTGTTGGGTGTAACTTAGTTACTGTAATTACATGTTTGAGTAACTAGTAGTGTAACTTAGTTACTGTGAAAAGACTTGTAATTAAATTACAGTTACTACCAAAATACTCTTATTCACTTTTAAGTAAAAAAATAAATAATCTACAAAAGTGACTTATTGTGTGAGATAAAACAACAGAGACACAGATCTGCAGCTGGAACAGTGCACAGAATCATTTTTAATATTGATTTTATTACTGAATTTGAATCTAAGCAACTCTTTTGTTGTTTGCCTTTGTTTAAATGCCAATGATACAATTTTAAATCCCATTTTTGATTGATGTTTGCAATAATGCACACAAAGTAATCCAAAACTAAGTTACTCTCTTGAGGTAATAACTAAGTAGTGTAACTAATTACATTTTCAAAAAGTAATGAGTAACTAATTACTTTTTCAATGCATTACCCCCAACACTGATTAGATCAACAAGATTAATTAACTCGTTTAATTGTGAAGGTGGATAAAACTATATAGGCTATAGCCTAACC
The DNA here is from genome assembly GCA_038363315.1 of Mugilogobius chulae. Lineage (NCBI taxonomy): Eukaryota > Metazoa > Chordata > Actinopteri > Gobiiformes > Gobiidae > Mugilogobius > Mugilogobius chulae. The sequence goes on from CM076398.1 coordinate 38,043,572, forward strand.
AGCTCTGCTTTTTACAGACATGAACCAGTTATACTGAACTTGTGCAAATTCATTCACTGTTTATTTTTATTTAAGTTCAAATAAGTGATATCTGTAACTTATATTTCATTCCAGAGCTACTCAGTGTAAAATATGCTTTCATATCCAAACTAAGTGTGTTCCCCTTTAACTTTACGCACACGTCTCTCGGTTGCTGCTGCTGCTGCTGCTTCTCCTTCTCCCCCTCTCCGTCTCTGCCCCTCGCTCGCTCATCCCCCGCTCCACAGACAGGACAGAAGGCGGGACGATTACCTGTCCCTGTCCACGCAGAGAACCAGAGTGCTCCGTGTTTGGAATTAAATAGTTTATCCTTCGTTTGGCAGCGCGTCACCGCGGACTACTTCATGTTACAGCGCGGACTCGTAACGCGGTGGAATTTTGAAGTCAGAGGCACACGCACATACGCGCTAAAAGGCAACGAGAAGCGATAGACATTCACCTGAAACAACTATTATGTCTATGTTTCGTGTCACTATTGAAGAGAGTTCGCGGAGAGAGTGGAGAAAAGAGAGAAAGAACGAGTACAGCGAGGGCTACTGGCTCACCTCGTTCACCGCCGCTTTAAGCCTAAATCCTTTGCTGTAGTTTTGACAAGAGCACAGTTTTACACCGGTGAGCCTGGTATTGTCATTACATGTCGTTGATCTCATGAGCACACGAATTACAGAGAGAAAAGTGAAGCACAAGTAACGGAGGTGTCGGTGGAGCGTAACATGAAGCTGCAGACCGGAGGCGCTGCAGTCACACGGCCGCACTTACACGCAGCGCTTCAATTACTTCCAAAACAAAACTCACGTGGCCAATAATCGCACGTCTCTGCGATTACATAATCGCATCTTGTCATATCGCGATATAATTGCAAATGCGATTAATCGCCCAGCCCTACTGTATAACTTGTACATTTGATTGTCGTTACATAACATGTGTCATGTGTCCTCAGACTGTCATATTGTCTGGTCTCAGAGGAAGGCTGTGCTGCTCTGGCCTCAGCTCTGAGGTCCAACTCCTCCCATCTGAGAGAACTGGACCTGAGCTACAACCATCCAGGAGACACAGGAGTAAAGCTGCTGTCTGCTCTACAGGAGGATCCTCACTGCTCACTGGACACTCTCAGGTGTGGAACACTTCACCAAGGACACAAAGAAACGTGAACACTTACATGAGATAAATATATAATTCAGTTATTCCTCTTTAAACATTGCAACACTGTCCATTCACTATAATACTTAAACCAAACCAGTGTTTTTGTGTCTGAGTGAGAGATTTAAAGACTGGAGGTCAAATGAGATCCTTAAGTCTAAGTATTAACACATTCTTGTGTCACTGATGGACGTCAGACTCACTCATGGACAGTTGTATCTGAAAGACAATAAAACATGTCCAAGTCTAAAAGTATTTTAAATATTGAATCCTATATTGAACATTTGTAGAAAGTTGTGCTCATTCTTCTTCTGTCAGACACAAATGTAGCAGCGCCTTCTACTGGTGACACTCAGAAATGTTTTTAAAGCTACGGTCACAATGACCCGTACGACCTGTTACGACCTCTCTGTGAACGATTTTTTTCTCATTTCCTACGTCATTCTTGTATGGAGGACAAATCCTGCCATATCAATAAATAAATTAATAAATAAATAAATGTTCTTATTTTCAAATAATTATTTAATCTGCGAAAGAAATACTGCAATAAAAATTATAGTTTTTTAAAAAAGATGTAGGTTTTGAGTTAAAAATAAATAAAAAAAGCCTAATAATTATTTTCTGTCAGCTTTAATTTGTACTTATATTTATTTTTACATTTATTTTTAAATAATTTAGTGTATTTATTTATTTCAATATATATATATTTTTAGATTTATGTATTAATAATTTTATTTATTTTTGTGTTTAAATATTTATTTTTGTATTTTAATATTTTATTTATTAACATTATTTTAACATTTATTTATTTTTAGATTTATTTATTTTTAGATTTCTGTCTCCGATATTCAAATAAGGTAGGTGTGTCATGACGGTTTCCTACCAGTGATTGGTTAATCCATGCCAGCGCTTACTACTCGATTACACTTGTCTGCTTGAGGCTACTCACGGCTAAACTAGCCCAGCTTTAGCAATGGATCTTCGCAGACAGCTAGTGTGCACAATCTGGTTGTAAGACTGGTCTTAAGCTACGTCCGACGTAAATCTGGAACTTAAGACGAGCCTATAGTTACGACCCTGTGCACCAGCTAGACGTAAGCCCTGTGTGAGCTACGCCCAGGTGTAACTTTTACGCCCAGTGTGTGTGTAGCAGGCGTACGTAGGTCCTGTGAGACGGCATGAGAAAGGTGTGAGCAGCCGCATGTAAACACAGGCAAATGTGAACAGCGACAACCACAGGCCAAAGGCTGCTGCTGCTGCTTCATCACCGCGGCTGTGGCACTTTTCACCGGGCCAGCTCAGAGTTTCCCGGGCCCAGAAAGTTTCAGCGTTTATCTCGTCGTTGTGTGCCAGTCCGAGCTTTCCAGTCTAGGGGCCGATCATTTAACTGCTGCCCACTGCTTTGATTTGGTCACGTCCACCGACCGGCAGAGCACTGCGCCGTGACTACGCATTAGTTCAAAGGAATAGGCTTATTAGCGGTCGGTCAGTCACGGATATGATGCGTGTTCTTATGCCCAGGATGAGCGAACGGCAAATGAGAGACCAGCGTCAGCACCTCGTTTGGATTGTAAACTGGATTTGTTTAGGTGGATTTAAGATTTATGAAGTTTACACTTTTACACTTCACCGTGGATCTACGTTTGGGATCTCGGAAAAACACGGGTGGACACACACTTTTGCTTCCTCGGACCAAGACGGCATCATGGTAAGTGTTCTCGGGGTTCTTTTGGGAAAGGCTCAAACGTGCGTAAAGACGCAGACGCTGCTTGGTGGGAGAAGTGTGGAGCAGATGTGCGTGCTGCTGTTGTTATAACTTTATTTTGACATACACAGCGGACAGAAAGTGTTCAGATTTAGGGAGGCGAGCGCGTGGATGGGCATCTGACTGTGCGTATGAGCTGCTGCCGTGTATTGAGTGGGAGAACGCACCTTTGCAGATGATTGTGCCAACACTTTAGAGTTTAAAATGAAGCCAGCTGTGCTGTATTTTGGCATAGCAAATGCACACGTGATGTGCGTACAAGCTCAAGTTGTGTGCGCGCGAGTGTTTTGTGCGTAAAGTGGTTGACGTTGTCTATGTTATAAGGAGGGGACAGCAGTTAGCATTGGTGTATACTACAATAATTTATGAGACAGACAAGCCAAAGCAATAATGCTGGTGGTGCTTTATAGTGAAAAAAGCCCGATACCGATAGGCCTATGGGTAAGACAAACCCGACGCACAGAGCCAGCCTTGGACACAGAAGCGCAGTGTGTGTCATTTATAAAATAAAGGCCTCTGTAAAATCCAGATAGGGCCTATAGGAACTTAACTGTGACATTGTTTGACAACGACATTTATTTATTTTTTTAGCTAATGTTGCGCTAACAAAATAGAGGCACACAGAGTCATAAATAAGCTTATTCTTTTATCATGTCTGCATGTTTGATAAGACACATGCAGTTACTTTTAATCAATTATTAACACAACTTCTGGATCATTTTCACTGTTAAGCTGGAGACTTTATGTTTGGCAACAAGCACAGAATTCTATGTTTTCTCGTGAACGCGCAGGTTACGACCTGGCGCAGCTACAACTGGTTGAGCTGGTGCACTCGGGACTAACTTCATTTTCTACGTCGGACGTAGCTAAGCCCGGCGTACGAGTTAATGCTGCATTCATGTTCTCTCGGAAACTGTGAAGTTCCGAGCTCCGACTGAGAAAAACGTGTTTGAACGCTGCTCGGGACGGAATTTCAGCTGGGAAACTCGCCCGGAAGTGTTGGAGGCCGAGTTCTCGAGTTTGCGTCAAATGACAAGAGCCTGGGCAGGACCCACGGCAGGACCGCATGAGATTGGAGCAGGGCACTGACTCAAAATGACAGGGATTTAGTTTTTACCACACTGAGAGTTCTGCTTCACCAGTAAAACACTTTTAAAACCTTAATGCAGACTAAATGAGTTTACATCAATGCACCTTTACAGGTAATGTCTGAAATCATTTATTTATCAGCCTTTTACCAACAAGAAAAGACACAGCTCCTCAGTAAGTTCATGAGATACAACAATAAGAGTTTTCACATGACTTTTTCACGAATCTGCAAAGAAAATCAAGATGAAGTTATGTTAGTGTCACTGCTCCACGTGTGTTCCACAAGCTGCTGTCATGAACGCTCTGATTTTGGGAGGTCCGATCGTTACGTAGATACCCCCGAGTTTCCCGGGGAACATGAATGCAGCATCAGACCGGCTTAATTTCCGACCAGCTGGTGCACTCGGAGCGACGGGCCTCCATTTAGCACAGTGCTATGGCGGGAGTCGGGTGGGACGCTGGTGGGCTTGTTTTCGTTCGTTGTCGTAATGACGGGAGGGCAGGGAGCAAGCCATGTTGCAAAGACGATCTGCGTGTTACCTTGATTGCTTAGGTCTAAACAGCTAAAACACGCCCCTTCATTTGAATATCGAAGACAGAAATCTAAAAATAAATAAATGTTGAAATAAATAAATGTAAAAATAAATAAAAGCATTAATTAATAAATCTAAAAATGAATATATCTTGAAATAAATAAATAAATAAAATGATTTAAAAATACATGTAAAAATAAATATATGTACAAATAAAAGCTGACAGAAAATAATTATTGGACTTTATTTATTATTTATGGAATTTATTTATTTTTGACTCAAAATGTACATATTAATTAAAAATCTATATTTTTATTGCAATATTTCTTTCGCAGATTAAATAATTATTTGAAAATAAGAACATTTATTTATTTATTTATTTATTTATTGATATGGCAGGATTTGTCCTCCATATTCTTGAGGCGTTGTTACGAAAAAACAGCGCTCGCAGCCCGTTTGTAAGTTTGTAGACAGGTCGATGGTCTTGTTGAAGATTTTCTACGACCAGTCTACGAACGCAGAGACTAAAGCCTGTGTATGTGCCTGAGCGGGAGAGTGGAAGTGGAAAGAGATGCGCTCTGGGCCAAGCGACTGAGACTGCGCATCTCTTGAGGCGCAGTATTTTAGCTCGTACGAGGGATCTGCCTGAAAGCCCACGAGCCTGGAGCACGCGAGGGTAACGCAGATAGCTTTAAACACGGAGAGGACCGGACAAGGAGCGCGGGGACCGGATCCGGAGCTTGCAGGGATCGCTTGAAACACGGCCGGACCGGACCAGGAGCGCACGGGGAAAACGCAAATCGCCTGGAGATGGACACAACCACGGGGAGAACAACTGTAACAGGCGCAGACATTTGGACAACTGCTGCTCGCTGGAGGTGGAATATTGTTGTTGTGAAGTGCTTCAAACTTTATATGAACACAATCATGTCAGTGGATTAGTCTTCAGCATTCGGCGACGCCTTGGAAGTTTTGGCGTCTCCTCTGCAAAACGCAGGTAAGAAACAAAGCGTTTTTGATGTTTTTACGGAAGCTTGACTTTGTGAGTTTGTTGTGTTTCGAGTGAGAGATAAACGAGAGAACAGATTTCAGACAAAGCCTACACAGAATATACAGAGCTATTCATAAGCATATTTGTGTTTTGCTGGTGCAATTAGGTTATTGGTTATACAATTAGGTTATATATATGTTTATTAAAAACATGGCGGCGCGCACAGACGCAGCGGCCTGGGGCTTGCACAAACGCGCTAGTCTTTGCACATTATTAGTGGTGCTATGTATTTTTTTGCACATTTTTGGCACATTTGCACTTCAGTACAGTCGTACGGAACTCCTACAATTGAACACCGGAGAATATCACCTGCGTGAAGCCCACCTTATCCCCCCGGAGATTGCTAGACTACCTCCCGGCACACCTACAGCAGCAGGCCAACGAAGGAGACGCTGTGGGCGAGGGCAGAAGAGAGGCAAGCGGGCGGGCGTGTGGGCCAGGCTAAAGGCTAACCCGTTCAAGCCACCGCTTCCAACTATCTTCCTCTCCAACGCTCGATCAATCCGGAATAAGATGGATGAGATACGGCTTCAAATATCTACACAGAGGACTTTTAAGAACTGTTGCTGCATGATTTTCACGGAGACGTGGCTGGACAGCTCTATCCCTGACGCGGCTATCGAGCTAATGGGACGCACCGCCTACCGAGCCGACAGGACTGCGGACTCTGGTAAGAAGACCGGCGGGGGGCTATGCATCTATATTAACAACTTCTGGACCAATGTCACGATAGTGGAAAAGCTGTGTAGCCCAGAAGTGGAACTCATGCTGCTAAAGTGCCGACCGTTTTATCTCCCACCGGTCGCTAATGCTAAGCTAGCGCTAGCACAAGTTTACAGTAGCATTACCAACAGCCAAGTAGCACACCCGGACAGTGTTTTTATTGCAGCTGGGGACTTCAACCATGCGGACTTAAAATCTGTCCTTCACAAATTCCATCGAAATGTAAAATGTGCTACCAGAGGAGATAAAACTTTGGACCAGGTGTATACAAATGTAGCAGATGCATATAAGGCTCAGGCGTACCCTCACCTGGGTCTATCAGATCACCTTTCTCTCATGCTACACCCACGTTATACACCCAAGGCGAAAAGAGCTGAGACCACAGTCAGAACAGTGAGAATATGGCCAGAGGATGCTATTCCTATGCTTCAGGACTGCTTTCACCACACAGACTGGGATGTGTTTAAAGGGGAGGGCATGGTCACCCGTGAAACGCTGGATAACTACACCTCCAGTGTCCTGGACTACATCTGCTTCTGTGTGGACAATGTAACATACTGGAAACAGTTCTCTGTGTTTCCAAACAGACAACCTTGGATGACCAGCAGAGTACAACAACTGATCCGAGCCAGGAATAGTGCTTTCAGGTCAGGCGATCAGGACACGTACAGCATAGCCAGGGCTGCTTTGAGGAAGGGCATAAATGCTGCCAAACAACATCATAAAAGGCGCATTGAAGCCAGCTTTGACACTGCCATAAATCCAAGGCAGGTATGGGAGGGCATCCGAGCTATTACGGACTATAAGAGGAGTTCACCACCACCCTCAGCTGACTGTCCCACCCTGGCTGAGGACTTAAACTTTTTTTATGCCCGTTTTGACAGAGAAAACAGCGATCCTGTCATGCCCCCCCTCCCTTCCACCAATTCTGCTCCGGTCCTGGGCACACATGAGGTGAGACATGTTTTCCGCAGCATCAACATCAGAAAAGCAGCCGGACCAGATGGAGTTCTCGGTCGAGTGCTGAAAGAATGCGCAGCAGAGCTGACCGACATCTTCACTTTAATCTTTAACACATCACTGTCCACATCATGGGTCCCAGCCTGCTTCAAGGCAGCCAACATTGTCCCCATTCCCAAACAGTCAAATGTCACATGTCTAAATGACTACAGACCTGTGGCACTCACTTCCATCCCCGCCAAGTGCCTAGAGAGGCTGGTCATCAAACACATTAAAGCTGCAATACCACCATCACCAATTTGCATATAAGGAGAACAGGTCAACAGAGGACGCTGTCGCCATCGTGCTCCACACGCTGTTGAAGCACCTGGAGGGTAAGAACACCTACGCACGACTCCTCTTTGTCGATTACAGCTCGGCTTTCAACACTATCCGACCATTCAAACTTCGAGCCAAGCTACATCTTCTTGGACTAAACACCGCTCTGTGCAATTGGATTGCGGATTTCCTTACAAACCGCACACAAAGTGTCAGAGTGGGCAAGCACACATCCTCCACCATTGCCATCAACACCGGGGCGCCCCAAGGGTGTGTGCTGAGCCCCCTCCTCTATACTCTGTTCACACACGACTGTTTTGCTTCATCCTCGTCCAATCTCATTGTCAAATTTGCGGACGACACCACAGTGCTCGGACTAATTACCAACAACAATGAAGTGGACTACAGGAGTGAGGTGCAACATCTGCTGTCGTGGTGCCACAACAATAACTTGGTCCTGAACACTAAGAAGACCAAGGAGATTATTGTGGACTTCCGCAAGAATAAACAATTAAATCATCAGCCTCTTTCTATCGGCGCTGAAGTGGTAGAGAGGGTGAGTAGCTTTAAATTCTTAGGGGTGACTGTCATGGAGGACCTGTCCTGGGGTCTTCACACTGCCTCAGCTGCGAGCAAGGCCCAACAACGCCTCTACTACCTGAGGAAACTGAAAAGTGCTAACATCTCCAGACCTATGATGATGAACTTCTACAATTGTGCCATCAGTAGTGTTCTTACATATGGATTCTTAGTGTGGTATTCCAACTGCACAAAGGCTGACCAGCAGGCACTCCAACGGGTAGTGAAAACAGCGGGCAAAATTATTGGGACCACTCTCCCTGAGATAAGCACCGTCTTTGCCGCTCGCTGTTTGAAGAGAGCGCGCAACATCTTGCAGGATCGGCATCATCCAGCTCACCATCTTTTTTGCCTCCTGCCCTCAGGGAGGAGATACAGATCCATTCAGGCTAGAACAACCAGACTGACCAACAGCCTTTATCCCCAGGCTGTGAGGCTGCTGAACAGTGTCCCCCTTTCCTCTCCGCTCCCCTCCCATGGACAATAACCACATCCATCTCTGCAATAACTATGAACTGGACTTTGCATTGCTGCATTAAAACATCAAACTACACATCTGACTGTATGCCCTGCTCTTCTGCTCACCTGTTCTCTGTCTCTGTGCTGTTAAAGCTGTGATGTGTCATTATTGTGCCAATGTTTACATAGTGGTTACTTGTTTACATAGTGGGTATTTATTGGGTTCAATGGGGTCTTTGCACTTTAACTAGTGTGTGTGTGTATGCTCTAAACAAATTTCGTTGTTTTTCTGACAATGACAATAAATCTTGAATTGAATTGAATTGAATTGCTATTCCGGTATGGTTTACGAAAGGTTTAATAACTAGAAACACCTTGATAAAGGCTTGAGTTGGACGCAGGGACATCGCGCAGCTCCTGTGCGACACAAAATAGATGTAGGATTACCGCAAAGACGCCTTAAACAAGCTTTAGGACACACGCAAGGATGCCGTACGACTTCATTTTCCCAAGAATGTCGTAAGTTGTTGGTGAGAGCTGAAAGTCTGCCGTAAGAAGACTGTAGGAAAACAGTTCCCGCTCCACAAGCCAAGTACAAACTCAGATTTCGTACAACCTGTAAGATTTGTACGACCATTTTATTCGTACGGGTCATTGTGACCGTAGCTTAATGAAGGACTTGAGTTGTTTCTGGTGGACAGTGCAGGTGAACAGACACACACACAGGATTCTATCCATGTCCCACATTCACTCTCACTCAGACTCATACTCCAGCACTTTTGAACACTGGAGGAAAGTGTCTTGCTCAAAGACACAATTATCATGTGCATTAGCGCCCTCCTGTGGCAGCTGCTGTTCCAGCGGTCTCCCATCCAATCACTGACCAACATGCTTAGCTTCTAAGATCTCATGAGACTGACAAACTGGTTTGACCACACAGTCACAAATCTGAAGCATAAAGTGTCTCTCCAACAACAGTGAGTCACACAGATAGAAAACCAAAGAGCTGGACCAAGTTTAAAGCAGAGTTGGTCTTTAGAGTCTGAGCAGAGTCTGATTGTTCACTTGTGTTTAGAAAAGAAAAGAGTTTGAAAGGAAATAGAAAGATGTAGTGACCCATGAGTTTAAAAAAGAAAAGAGTTCAGAGAAGATTAACTTCCATTCTCTCTCTCTCTTTCTCTCTTCTCTCTCTTGTGTTTCAGGTTGGATCATGTTGGACGTGTGAGATTAGCACCAGGACCCAGAAAGTGTAAGTGTTGAGTTAACTCTATTTGAAACAAACACACGTGTACATGACACAAAGCATGATGGGAAAGTTTTCTAAGCATTGGACAGTAAAGACTTTAGGCTGTAAATCTTAAAATAACTTGAAAAAGTGAAGACAATTTTACATTTATTCTCACTTAAATCACACAGATGTATCACAGCTGGTCTTAGCCGGTTAATTGTTCTTTTTAAACCTCACACATTTTATTTCTTGTGCTTAAAGTGAGAGAAAGCACCATGGTGAGAGCAAAAGAGCTGTCTGAGGTCCTCAGAAAAAATGGTACTTACACATGAGTCTGTTAAAGGGTCTCTAAAGATTTTTATGTTTTCAGCTACTTCACTGTCCAGAAAACAGTCAACAAAACTTTTTCTGAAGGCCTTAGTTCAAATGCAGTCTTATTTTTGCTTTATTTATTATTAATTATTTTTTGTCTAAAATTTGTTTTCAATGAGTCAAAACAGCAGAATTCTTCTTTCTTTTACATTTCTTTATGATTTCTTTGTTCAAATGAAGCTGTTTTTATCCAGATGTGACTTGTGTAAATGTCTCTGGTGTATTTCCACTGAAAACACAAAATATACGATATTTACTCATGAATAAAACACAGTTCAAAGAAAGTAGAGCTGCAACAAATGAATCATCCACAGATTAACTGAAACTAATTGATTATTGTATTTAGAAGAAGAAGAAGAAGAAAATTTATTTGTATAGCACATTTCATACAGAAACTGCAACACAATGTGCTTCCCAACACAAGAATACACAAAACAAAGATAAAAACAAATAATGAGCTCAAGGTTGGAGCACATTTCATTTGGAAGTGCGTTCCATTTAGAGGGGGCATAATGAGAGAAAGCAGCTTCTCCAATTTTTAATTTTGTGCGCGGAACAACAAGAAGATTAAGATCAGAAGATCTAAGACTTCGCGCAGGTTCATAAGGCATCAGGAGCTCGGAGATGTATTTAGGCGCGAAACCATGGAGCGCTTTATAAACAAGCAGCAGTATTTTAAAGTCAATTCTTGCCTGAATAGGCAGCCAGTGAAGATTTTTTAAAATAGGTGTAATATGACATCGTTTTTTCGTTCGAGTCAGAACACGAGCAGCTGAGTTTTGGATCAGCTGCAGTCGTTTAATTGACTTCTGAGGGAGGCCTGTATAAAGACCATTACAATAATCTAATCTGCTTGTGACAAACGCATGTATGAGTATTTCAGCGTCTGCCATGGAGAGAAATCCTCTTACTTTAGAGATATTTTTTAAATGGAAAAAAGATAATTTTGTAACATGATTAATATGTTGATTAAAGTTGAGTTCAGAATCAATGATAACTCCTAGATTTCTTGCATGCTCCTTGGGATTAATACCAGAGGAGCTGATGTAAGTCATTAATTTCCGTCTTTTCTCCTTTGGTCCGAGTACAATAATTTCTGTTTTATCAGAATTTAACTGCAAAAAATTTTGTTTCATCCAACTATTAATGTCATTAATACACTGCAGAAGAGTATGAGTAAGTTTCAGATCTTCAAAGGGAAGAGATATGTATAACTGAGTGTCGTCAGCGTAATTATGATATTGTATATTGTATTTGCGTATAACATCACCAAGTGGGAGTAAGTATAAATTAAATAAAAGTGGACCAAGGATTGAACCTTGCGGAACTCCACACAATAATGGAACCTTATGAGATGAATAGTTTTCCAGAGAAACAAAGAAATCCCTGTTACTGAGGTAGCTTTTGAACCATTCTAGGACACACCCTGAGAAACCCACCCTATGTTCTAGCCTATGAAGGAGGATATCGTGATCAACTGTATCGAATGCTGAGCTCAGATCAAGAAGCACAAGAATACATAGATTTCCAGAGTCTAAGTGAATGCGAAGATCATTAACAACTCTGACAAGTGCAGTCTCTGTGCTATGATTAGACCTAAAGCCTGACTGAAAAACATCAAATAAATTATTAGTAACTAAATAATTGTTTACCTGATTGAAGACAACTTTTTCTATTATTTTACCTAGGAAATGTATATTAGAAATTGGTCTATAATTATTCATATCAATTGGATTCAAGTTATTCTTTTTTAAAAGAGGCTTAATAACAGCTGTTTTAAAAGAATTTGGAAAAACACCAGATTGAAGAGAACAATTTACTATTTGAAGCACATCTGTTTGCAAACAGTTAAAAACTGATTTTAAAAAAGAAGTGGGAAGCGGATCAAGGCAACATGTTGAGGAGTTTAATTTAAGAGCTACTTCCGTAAGGGACTTGGTGTCAATTAATTTAAAATGGGAAATTTCACTAATCATGTTGCATTCAATAGGAGCCGTACTATCAAAAAGGTTAGAAGGCCTAATTTTATTCCTAATGTCAACTATTTTTTTACTAAAAAATGATGCAAATTCATTACATTTTGAAGTGGAAAGAAGAGCTGCATGTATTCCAGATGTAGGATTAATAATTCTATTGATTGTTGAAAACAGAATTTTTGCATTATTTGTGTTATTGCTAATAATTTCAGAAACAAATCTTTGCCTAGCAGTTCGCATTGCTTTGTTATAGTTGGAGAGACTACCTTTTAAAATATCATAATTTATTTGAATTTTATTTTTCCTCCATTTTCTTTCAGCTCGCCTAGATTGCTGTCTTAATTGCACTACATTTTCATAATTTGCCCAGGATGCTTTTTGCTTAGAAATGTTTTTTTGTTTTTAACGGTGCAATATTATCAATAATATTATTGAGATTTGCATACAAATTTTCTACAAGCTTATCAGGAGAACTTGAGGAGACAAGCTCTGCATTATGCACTACAGCAGTGTAGGAATGAATAAAGGACTCGGTAGTGCTTTTAACTGTATGAACTCGTTGTAGTTTTTTGGGGGTAAAAAGGGCATTAAAAAAAATGCAAAAATGATCTGAAATTGTGAGATCTTTGATTGATGCAATGTTAATGTTGAGACCTTTTGACATGACTAAGTCTAAGGTATGTCCTCGATTGTGAGTTGGTCCTGAAACATGCTGTGTAAAATCAAAAACATCCAACAGCTCCATGAACATGTTTGTGTCATGATCACTGGGGTTATCAATATGAAAGTTTAGGTCTCCTGATATAAGAATATATTCAAATTCAATGCATAGTTTAGACAGCAGTTCAGAAAACTCCTCATGGAAACCCTGCTTACTCTTAGGTGGACGATAGACAATGACAGCAAGAACAGAGAACAACTCACAGACTACCTTAAATGCAAAAACTTCATATGTGTTAAAGACATCAAGTTTAACAGGAATACAGTTAAAAGTATTTTTAAAAACCACAGCAATACCACCACCTCGACTGTGTAATCTTGGAGAATTCATAAAATCATAGTTTGAAGGACAAATTTCTATTAACTGACTATTTTCATCACATCTAAGCCATGTTTCTGTCAAAAGCAAGAAATCAATGTCAGATGAACTTACAACATCATTCAATATAAAAGATTTGTTGGAGAGTGAGCGTGAATTAAACAATGCAAATTTTACACATTTGTTACCAGGGCAAGCAGACTTGATAGGTTGTTTGATATCAACAAATCTAAGATTTCTAGGATTAACTCCTCTTGTTTCATTCCTAAAACTTTGTTCTTTTTGTCTAGATGACACTATGGTAGGAATAGGCCTAAATGTATCCAAAGAAACCAATTTTAGTGATTGACCAGTAGATGGTGCTGGTGCAGGTGTATTCAATCTGATGTTTACGGAAGAGTTGTACGTTGTGGCAATGGATTCTGATGGAATGTCATGTAAAGCGCTATTTGTTCTTCGCGTATACAGTCACCCAGATGAGATATGTGCAGACTCCAAAGTCAGTTTAATGTTGTCACTTAGTAAGTTTTTTCCAGCCTTATTTAGATGGATTCCGTCACGAGCAAATAAACTATTCCTCTTCCAAAATCCACAAAAATTATCCACAAAAGGTATTCCCAAGCTTCTGCAGTAACCCTTAAGCCAAACATGAAGCTGGCGGATCCGACTATATTTCATGTCGCCAAAACTAGGAGATGGTATTGGACCAGAAATTACGCACTGTTTTCCTGAGTTTAGCATTGTGTCGATTAGCGATTTAAAGTCTCTTTCCAATACCACAGATTGTTGTAACTTAATGTCATTTGAGCCGACGTGCACTATTACAGTAGATACATCCATACGATTTGGCAGTGTGTCTGTGAGCACGGTGTTTATGTGTGATACCTGGGCTCCTGGGTGACACTGGGTTTCGGCTTGTGGGACGAACACGTCGCGTACCATGGATGAACCGATAAGTAGCCGGGAGCAGCTCTTGTTCAGCGAAGGAGGACGACGCAGCTTCTTTGACATCGGAAGCGGCTGGCTTTGTTGTTGATTAGGTCTAATAGACTTCTCGCCTCTTTGCCTTGTTACAAGGGGAGCTACACTGTCCCGTGTAGCTCCAAGCGGAGAGGGGAGCTCTTCTTGATTTGACAAAAAGGGAAACTCACCCGTGTCTAAAATGTTGAACCTATTAGACAGCTCTAATCGCTGATCCTGAATTGGATTTCCTTTCCGCTTACTCTTCACAACATGTGACCAGGCACGCGATGGAGTAGAGGCAGTTGGACCTGTAGCTCCACCAGATCTTCGCCGTGTATCTTGCTGGGTGGAGGAGGAAAGTGCCTGGCTACATCCCACGCCAGCAGAGGCCGGAACAGCTACGGTCGCATCTAGATCTTTTGTGGTAACGTTATGTTTTCCCACTACAACCACCGAGTCCATAAGGGGCTCGGAAGGCTGCGTCTGGACTTGAGTCAGCAGAGAGAAGCGATTCTCTAACTCCGTCGGTTACACCTTGCTATTCCGTCACCTCGCTACTCAGACACCCTGCTTTTCCGACAGGGTGCTATTCAGACATTAGAATCCTATTGTCGGAATAGCGGTATCCATCTATTTTTTCAAGAGAGTCGGTATTCCGAATTTTTTTTGTTGTCGGAGTAGCGATACATTTTTTGTCTTTTTTAATCAAACATCCTGCTATTCCGACATAAAAAATGTGACCCTACCGTTCAGCTGAACCACTGCTGCTTTGATCAGGAGCAGTTTGGTAAGGTGCACGCGCCTTACCGTGCCCACCTGGCATGACACACGCTACTTACACGTTCTCCTGAGAACGGAAAACAGACACTCAGAAGATCTAAAATCATCGATAAATTAAATAATGAATTGGCCCGCAAGTCTAAAGGGCTTCCTCTAAAGGAAGCGCACTTAAAACAACCACAATAAAAAACGATCTCTGATCCTATTTTTGAAATAGGCCTAGGCCTATATGCTAATAAATCTGCATAAAAAAAAAAAAATAATAATAATAATATGTAGCCTATTAGGTAAATAATAAATAAATAAATAAATAAATAAATAAATAAATAAATAAATATATATATATATATATATATATATATATATATATATATATATATATATATATATATATATATATATATATATATATATATATATATATATATATATATATATATCAGAGGTTACATTAACTGACAATTTTCCGTCATTTACCGATTGTATTTTGCTTTGACGGAAAGTTTTCAAAGCTGACCTTTTATATATGGAGCTAATCTTTTAGATATTGTCTACTGATTTAGTGACCTGATCCCGACCGGACTCGCGCTCTCCCGCTCCCTCAAACTGAAGAAGCAGCGAGGGAAAATGCTGCTTTCAATCTCATCCTTGCGCGCTGCTGTTCTGTCGGGGAGGCCGTGAGACTGATGGCTGCAGAGCGCACGACGCTGTGGCCTCCACAAATACGTGACCTATCTGTAAACCGGAGGCTGCACGGACCACACGCGTTTGCTACAGAGCGCACGGATAACGCTTCATTCGACAAAAACAGCGGGATGGACAGAGTTTTATCGGTCTGATTTCAAGAGGATTTGTACTTGTGACCGTGATCACTCGGCAGACAAACACTGATGTTTATTCAGATTCTTAAACTTAGCGGAAAGTCACACCTGCAGTGTTTGGTGACACGCTCACAACGGCTGGCATCAGAAACTTTCCCGGAGGAATAAAAGACTGTCTTTTATGCAGGAGAAATGGAAATAACACCTAGAGTTTGGGCAAAATACAGTGTGGATTTGCAGAAAGTGGAGAGAAGTGGAACGTTGTGCTTCAGGTAAGAAATGCAGAGCCTCATTAGTCACATTGAGATCGTTGAAAGTCAAACGGACACAATGATTTTTGCAGATACTTTAATGATATCTTAAGAAACTATTTATGCAGAGTTCAATCATTTTTTGTAATGTATCTTATGTCTCATGACCCGTGTGCTTCCGTACAGTCTCCGTGTCAGAAATCAGCTACAAAAACATAGACAGGAATAAACCTACTGAGCAAAATTATGACGGATAAAAATCCCTCATGACGGATTTTTTGGGACCTTGTCCGTCACGGTGACGTATTGGAATTAAGTCTAGTGTAACCACTGATGCTAATAAAAGAAAATTTATGCTAATAAATCTGCATAATTTTTTTTTATATGTATTTGGTCAAAAAAAAAAATGTTATGTTTTTATTTATTTATTTGGACAAAGGGTGTCTAAAAATCAGTTTTAAATGAACCAAAAATAAAAAGTAAACGAAAAACAAAGAATTGCGGAGAAATTCAACTCAAAAGTCACGTAAATCTAAAAGTGCTTCGGGTCTTCTCATTGGCGCGCAGGCTGTCACATCTCTCTCTCGCACTCACACAGACGCGCGCAAACATTGAAATAAGTTACTAGGCCTATTAATCTGCAGATGATTGAACAGCAGCGTTATAGTGATATATAACCTGCATTCTATTTGGGGTTTGATGGGACAGATTATGCTCAGGCCTCAGAGCCTCTGGCCTACGCGCTCTGAGTTGCGTGAAAAGGCACAGGGGCATGACACTGTGCGGACACAGTACGGAGCAGAGAGAAATGAGCGAATGCAAGTGACAAATATAAGCAGCGCGTGTGTGGCCACACTGCGAGATGTAGGTGGAATGTAGAAGCACTCCAGCCATGCGTCAACGCGCGCCATGAGCCCACGAAAAAACGAGAATACCAGTGTATTGTGCCAGTGCAAAAGGAAATTGGAGAGACCAAAATAAGTCTCCCCAATACGTCCCCAGAAATTACAATTCGATTGCTCATCATCACTGCACCTCAGATCCTGATGGCGCCGTGAAGGTCATGCGTAAAAGCCGTGCGTAAAGTCCGCGCGCCCAAAGCACGTAATGGATGTGTTTATTTTAATTTATTGCTTTCTGGTGCATTAGTACTTGCTTAATAGTACAGCGCGGAAAAAAAAAACTGTCGGAATAGCGGACCTAAAAAGGTGTCGGAACAGAAGGCTGTCGGAGTGGAGGTCTGTCGGAACAGAGAACTGTCGGAATCACTGTCGGAATGCAGGTCCGTCGGAATGGAGGGTTGTCGGAATAGCGCTTGCACACCAACTCCGTCATCCTCGCTTCCAAAAGGGAACAACTGCCACAGTTCGCCGAGCCGGTGAGTGACGTCATGCTGTAAGGAAGTAAAAACTCCAGCAGTAAATTGCTCAGATGAATGAAATACTTTTGTATCTTAAAACGGATGTAGTCACAACCGTTTTAGTATCAAACTTACACACAAGGGCTCCAAAAGGAGCCCACTGCGTTGAGATCACTCAAGGTATCAAAGCGCTGAACCGTCTGCAGCGCACGGAGTAGGTTGAGGCTTGCTTTAGTCCAGTAAAGCGACCAAAACTAGGCTGATCAGTATAATGTTCACTGTCCATGTGCATTAACTATCCAGTAATGCACCAATTTACAGGACAACCAAAAATGGTCCGCAGAAAACACAAAAACTTATCTATTATGGGGATCAGCAGCCTCCGTGCCAAACAGCACAACCGGAACCCGAGGTTACCATCGACTCGTTTAGTAATGGATTATTGTTAAGTGTTTTCTCTACAGACTTTATTCTAGACAAAATATGTCTTGAGCTGAGAAATCTTCAAAATAAATAATCAAAAGAATAATTGTCGGACTAATTACTCACAGCTCTAAAAGAAAGAAGATCATTAATTATGGTTAAATATGGAACATTTATTTAAACTTATTTTAATCAGTGTATAACTTTGATTTCACATTTTAAAATGACATTTGTTTTGTTTTGTCACAATAATCATAAAGTCATTCTGGTAAGATAATCATTTGTATTTTGTAAAAACAAGAAACTATTATTTATTTTTATTTTAAATTGAAGCTGTTTTTATAAAAGAGACTAAAACAGAAGGTTTATTTATAAACATAATAAATGGTCTTTTAAAATGTGACTAAATGAATGTATTTGATGTTGAGAGTGGACACAGGACTAACTGTTGTTGTGTTTTGTCTCAGATTTCTGTGATCTCACTCTGGATCCAAACACAGCTCACACAAAACTCAAACTGTCTGACGACAACAAGAAGGTCACATTTGTGAGAGAGAAACAGGAGTATCCAGATCATCAGGACAGATTTGATTACAGTCCTCAGCTTCTGTGTGACTCTGATCTGACTGGTCGCTGTTACTGGGAGGTGCAGTGGAGTGGAGGAGTTTATGTATCAGTGTCTTACAGAAGAATCAGGAGAAAAGGAGACAGTTATGACTGTGTGTTTGGATTCAATGATCAGTCCTGGAGTCTGGACTGTTCTAAATCTGGTTTCTTTGTTTGGCACAAGAACAAACGCACCTTCCTCTTTCAGCCCTGGTCTTCTTCTTCTGGGACAGTAGGAGTGTTTGTGGACTGTCCTGCTGGCTCTCTGTCCTTCTACACAGTCTCCTCTGACCGACTGACCCACCTCCACACCTTCAACACCACATTCACTCAGCCTCTGGTCCCTGGGTTTACACTCTGGTCTTACGACTCCTCAGTGTCTCTGTGACTCTGTGACAGAATCACTCTGATGTGAATGAAACTGGACAGATAAGAAAAAATGTTTTAAAAATCATTTATTTGATCAAATTGACAGACAACCTCACACTTTGTTTTTACACTGAAGGACATGTGGTATTTTCATTGTCTATTGTAAATATTTACATTAGATGTGTGTAAATAGTTATAAAAGTTCTGTATTGTCCATGTTTTATTGTTTCGTTTGTTTTGAATAATTGTGTAAATAAATACTTTTTTTTAATTTTGCATCTAAACTCGAACAACAATCATGGTTTTCAACATGAGTCTTAGAAGAAAATCCAAACAGTGACAAATATTGAAGTTCGCACCAAACTTTTATTGATGGTTTTATTTGGCTTTGCTGCTCAAAAACAAATATATTTGCTCTTTAAATATATTTTGGTTAATCTAACGACATGTTTTTAAAATATAGCATCAGTCCAAACACAGTGAGAGTCTTCTTTCAGGAGTTAAGAGAGACCTATTGTGTTTTTACTTTTGTTTCTTATAAACTATAACATACAACACCGTGTTTGAGGGAAAGCTGTGTTTTTGTGGGAGAAGTCTTAATTTCTATTAACCTAAATGCAGAATACCAATTTATTTCTATCGAGACTAAATCATAAACCTTACCAAGTCAAACACTGCAAACAAAGTAAATCACTAAATCTGTGTCTAAATGTTGAGTATACTTTGACATTTATAACTGAGTCTTATCTTCTAATCAAAAATAATCACCAGACGAGCGTCCTATTGATCCCAGCACAGTTCATACATTCTTCACTTTCTCAAAACATGTCTGAGAGCTGCTCCGCCCTGTATCAGTCGACCTCACACTGACGCAGTAGTTCTTATAGTTCTGATCTTTCTGTGTATTACGCTGTTTTGGAAGCTCGATGGTGGTATTTTATTTAAACTATCAATTAACAACATTCTTCTGACGTATAAAAGTGAGCGAGGACTAGAGCGAGAGAATTCAACCTGAGTCACTCACATTCAACAGGCTGCCTGCACTTGTAGAGGAAACATCAGAGAATTTAATCCAGGCAACAGCCATTGGACTGTAGTTTGATATATCACAATTTTGAGCATTTTAACTTACGCAATGCACCTTTAACAGACAAAATAATAATAAAAAAAAAACTATAGGCAATAGACAATAATTAGATATTTATAGACAATCTCGCTGTACGACACAAGATTTGACCAAACTAATTTATTTTGTGCAGAAAACATAACTGATTCAACACTGGGTTTTTGCTCAGGCTTTGACGTTTTAAATCAGTGGAGATAAAAATAAATCTAAAATCAAGTGTGTGAATGAGGTCCTATGTGATGTATATTTATTAACTCTGCGGCTGTCTGGAGAGAGCTCAGGTAAATCACCAACTACAAGCCGAGAGCCCAACACGCTGCTGACGACTTACAACTGACTGAAAAGTTTAAGACCTTTTATGCCACATCCCTACTCTCCCTGACCACTCCTCTCCCTTCACTGCCTTCTCAGTGTCAGAAAAAGATGTGTTTAGGCTCTTCCATAAGCAAAACCCACGGAAAGCTCCAGGCCTGGACGGAGACTGTAACCGAGAGAAGGTGTGCAAGCGCTATTCCAACAACCCTCCATTCCGACAGACCTCCACTCCGACAGCCTTCTGTTCCGACACCTTTTTAGGTCAGCTATTCCGACAGTTTTTTTTTTCCGCGCTGTACTATTAAGCAAGTACTAATGCACCAGAAAGCAATAAATTAAAATAAACACATCCATTACGTGCTTTGGGCGCGCAGACTTTACGCACGGCTTTTACGCATTACCTTCACGGCGCCATCAGGATCTGAGGTGCAGTGATGATGAGCAATCGAATTGTAATTTCTGGGGACGTATTGGTGAGACCCGCGAAGCTTATTTTGGTCTCTCCAATTTCCTTTTGCACTGGCACAATACACTGGTATTCTCGTTTTTTCGTGGGCTCATGGCGCGCGTTGACGCATGGCTGGAGTGCTTCTACATTCCACCTACATCTCGCAGTGTGGCCACACACGCGCTGCTTATATTTGTCACTTGCATTCGCTCATTTCTCTCTGCTCCGTACTGTGTCCGCACAGTGTCATGCCCCTGTGCCTTTCACGCAACTCAGAGCGCGTAGGCCAGAGGCTCTGAGGCCTGAGCATAATCTGTCCCATCAAACCCCAAATAGAATGCAGGTTATATATCACTATAACGCTGCTGTTCAATCATCTGCAGATTAATAGGCCTAGTAACTTATTTCAATGTTTGCGCGCGTCTGTGTGAGTGCGAGAGAGAGATGTGACAGCCTGCGCGCCAATGAGAAGACCCGAAGCACTTTTAGATTTACGTGACTTTTGAGTTGAATTTCTCCGCAATTCTTTGTTTTTCGTTTACTTTTTATTTTTGGTTCATTTAAAACTGATTTTTAGACACCCTTTGTCCAAATAAATAAATAAAAACATAACATTTTTTTTTTTTGACCAAATACATATAAAAAAAAATTTTATGCAGATTTATTAGCACAATTTTTTTTATTAGCATCAGTGGTTACACTAGACTTAATTCCAATACGTCACCGTGACGGACAAGGTCCCAAAAAATCCGTCATGAGGGATTTTTATCCGTCATAATTTTGCTCAGTAGGTTTATTCCTGTCTATGTTTTTGTAGCTGATTTCTGACACGGAGACTGTACGGGAGCACACGGGTCATGAGACATAAGATACATTACAAAAATGACTGAACTCTGCATAAATAGTTTCTTAAGATATCATTAAAGCTTCTGCAAAAATCATTGTGTCCGTTTGACATTCAACAAACTCAATGTGACTAATGAGGCTCTGCATTCTTACCTGACACACAAAGTTCCACTTCTCTCCACTTTCTGCAAATCCACACTGTATTTTGCCCAAACTCTAGGTGTTATTTCCATTTCTCCTGCATAAAAGACAGTCTTTTATTCCTCCGGGAAAGTTTCTGATGCCAGCCGTTGTGAGCGTGTCACCAAACACTGCAGGTGTGACTTTCCGCTAAGTTTAAGAATCTGAATAAACATAAGTGTTTGTCTGCCGAGTGATCACGGTCACAAGTACAAATCCTCTTGAAATCAGACCGATAAAACTCTGTCCATCCCGCTGTTTTTGTCGAATGAAGCGTTATCCGTGCGCTCTGTAGCAAACGCGTGCGGTTTACAGATAGGTCACGTATTTGTGGAGGCCACAGCGCCGTGCGCTCTGCAGCCATCAGTCTCACGGCCTCCCCGACAGAACAGCAGCGCGCAAGGATGAGATTGAAAGCAGCATTTTCCCTCGCTGCTTCTTCAGTTTGAGGGAGCGGGAGAGCGCGAGTCCGGTCGGGATCAGGTCACTAAATCAGTAGACAATATCTAAAAGATTAGCTCCATATATAAAAGGTCAGCTTTGAAAACTTTCCGTCAAAGCAAAATACAATCGGTATGACGGAAAATTGTCAGTTAATGTAACCTCTGATTATATATATATATATATATATATATATATATTATATATATATATATATATATATTTATATATATATATATATATATATATATATATATTATATATATATTATTATTTATTTATTTATTATTTATTTATTTATTTTTATTTATTTTATTTTTTTATGCAGATTTATTAGCTTATAGGCCAAGGCCTATTTCAAAAATAGGATCAGAGATCGTTTTTTATTGTGGTTGTTTTAAGTGCGCTTCCTTAATCCATTAATTAATTTATCGATGATTTTAGATCTTCTGAGTGTCTGTTTTCCGTTCTCAGGAGAACGTGTAAGTAGCGTGTGTCATGCCAGGTGGGCACGGTAAGGCGCGTGCACCTTACCAAACTGCTCCTGATCAAAGCAGCAGTGGTTCAGCTGAACGGTAGGGTCACATTTTTTAATGTCGGAATAGCAGGATGTTTGATTAAAAAAGACAAAAAATGTATCGCTACTCGACAACAAAAAAATTCGGAATACCGACTCTCTTGAAAAAATAGATGGATACCGCTATTCCGACAATATGATTCTAATGTCTGAATAGCACCCTGTCGGAAAAGCAGGGTGTCTGAGTAGCGAGGTGACGGAATAGCAAGGTGTAACCCAGGAGAAATGTCACCGGTCTTCACGCAGAGTTTTAAGTCCTGTCATGTCTGAACCTGCTTCAAACTGTCCACCATCGGTCCCTGTCCACAAGAAGCCTCTCATCACTGGGTTTAATGACTACAAGTCTGTGGCTCTGACGTCTGTAGTCATGAAGTCATTTGAGCGCCTGGTCCTTCCTCATCTCAAGTCCTTTACCTTCCTTCTCCTGGACCTTCTGCAGTTCGCCCACAGAGTCAACAGGTCTGTAGACGACGCCATCAACCTGGCTCTCCACTTCATCCTGCGGCACCTGGACTCCCCGAGAACCTACACTAGCATCTCGTTTGTGGACTTCAGCTCAGCGTTCAACACCATCCTCCCTGCTCTGCTCCAGGACAAGCTCTCACAGCTCAACGTGCCCGACTCGGCCTGCAGGTGGATCACTGACTGCAGCAGCAACAACCTGGAGATCAACGCTCAGAAGACAGAAGAAATGATCGTGGACTTCAGGAAAGCAACAGTTCCTTTAACCCCCCTCACTCTGACAGACTCCTCCATCACCACTGCAGGCTCTTTCCTTCAGTGGGATCCGTCCATCAGCTGCCGACCTCGATGATGGTGCAGCTGAGAAGTCTGAAACTGAGGATTACTGGGCATCATTTTGGCCACACAAACACCTCATTCTGAGTTGAATTTTATTTATTTATTTTTTTCATTTCACATGACATAACATTGAAAATAGACACAGATACACCAAGACGCTGTCCAGTGTGAACGTATCATAAGTCTTGCAGGACTTGTGCGATTCTCAACCCAAACCGAACTCACACTCAGTGTCCATCAGGGGTTAAAGAGACAGTACAGCAATAAAATGTCTTAAGTCTTAATACGCAGCGCAATAATAATGAAAAAAACAGGCTAAAACCCCTAAACCAAAAATAATTACAGAATAAGTAATCAACTGAAGGATTTGGTGAAGTTCACAAATAAAGGATTAGGGCATGTTCAAACTGCTGTGACCATTTTTTGGCCCTCAGTCTTCCTGTTAGATGGCCCATTGTACAAAATGTATAGTTTTTAATGTCAAATTTAAAGTAATTCTTCTAACCTAGTCGAAATAACAAACATTTTAATGTTACGTAAACCTTAAATGAATGTCTAATGTCTTACTAAAAGTGTTGTGGTTCATTAAAATTAGGTCAAATGCCAAATGTTTAACAATTCACTTCACAGCCATGTATTATATAGCCCTTCACTCCATCTAAGTTTCAAAATGAGACTCACTGTGATAAAAGGGGATCAAATATTCTTTTCTAATGAAAGTTAGGCTGCTTTGTCTTTAAACTCCCAGGTCTCTTTTGTTCCCCAGTCCGTCCCTTGGAGCTGGAACAATATAAAGTTTTGTGATGTATCGTGATTCTCTTTGCTGTATCGTATCAAAGCACATGTGTCTTACTTTAGCGTCTGAATAAAATGTAGAGTTAAAGAACATTTAAATATTCTTTTAGGCTCTGTTACATTTACATATGTCACAGTCAAAGGCTGCTGTTCACATCGAGGTATATTGTGTCAACACCACTTTGTACAATCAAACACAACAAAAATGTGAATTCTTAGAGAGAAAACACAAGAGAAACATTTGTATTTAGACCCAGACTTCATTTATTTAACTGTAAATCTTGGAACAAGCTTCATCTCATGCTTCATCTGGATAATCAAACATTGTCGGAAAACCTTCGTAACGGACAAACACATCGTCAAGCCAGTTCTAGTCGTATGTTGTACGCCGCTCTACGGTCTTCGCTATTTGGTGTTACCTACACTCGGCTCGATGTGGCAGCGCCTCGCACTGAACTCTGTAAGAACAGATCAACAATCTGTACCGCCTGCCAATCGATGGGGACGTGGTTCTCATTCTCGACTTGAGCCGTGTATTTACTCCATTGGATATAGGCCCTGTCCCACCTCTATCTGCTCGGCCCTTTCTTTTCACTCAGACTTGAAAGGATTCTCTTACATGTTCTTTCAGATCATAATTTACTTCTACCAATCTCAAGACTTTGGGATTACGCCTGTAGCTTACCTGCTTTACTGGAAAGGAGTTCACCTCAATGGTGTCGCACCGTGAGGTTGATACGGCAGATGTGAAGATACCTCTTTCATCCGTTCCAGAGACCGTCTGCTATTCCCTCTGCAGCTTCTGTTGGCAGCACACACACAGGGATAAACCGCCCGTCTGGCTTGCTCGCTTACCAGGGGAAGCGGAGTGGCGCCGTGGGCTTCATGAGCCCGAATTCAGTTCCTTACTTGATTTTTTTTGGTGTAAGTTTCACCCCGGCAGCATCTTCGGTCCGGGACCTCGGAGTTTACTCTGA